>JAJPUD010021891.1:0-22340 GCA_023553655.1 Myrmecobius fasciatus | reverse complement strand
GAGCACCTTTTCATATGACTAGAAATGATTTTAATTTCATCATCTGAAAATTGTCTGTTCAAATCCTTTGACTATTTATCTATTGAAGAGTGGCTTGAATTCTTATAAATATGAGACAATTCTCTATATATTTTAGAAATGAGGCCTTTATCAGAACCCTTAAATGTAAAGATGATTTCCCAATTTGATGCTTCCCTCCTAATCTTGTCTGCATTAATTTTATTTGTACAGAAACTTTTTAACTTAATATAATCAAAATATCTATCTGGTGTTCAATTAAGAGTTCCAGATGTTCTTTGGACATAAATTTATTCCATCTCCACAGGTCTGAAAGGTAAACTATCCTATGTTACTCTAATTTGCTTACAATATCACTCTTTATATCTGGATCTTGAACCCATTTACATCTTATCTTTGTATGTGGTGTCAGGTGTGGGTCAAGCCCTAATTTGTTCCAATTTTCCCACCAGTTTTTGCTGAATAATGAGTACTTATCCCAAAAGCTGGGGTCTTTGGGTTTATCAAACACTAAATTGCTAAAGTTATTGCCTAGTTTGTACAGATATCCTATCCTATGCCACTGATCAACTGCTCTATTTCTCATCCAGTACCAAATAGTTTTGATGACCACTGCTTTATAATATAGTTTTAAATCTGGTACAGCAAGGCCACTTTCATCTGCCTTTTTTTCATTAATCCCCTTGAAATTCTTGACCTTTTGTTCTTCCAAATGAACTTTGCTACTATTTTTTCTAGATCTGTAAAATAATTTCTTGGGAGGTTGATTGGTATGGCACTAAACAAGCAAATTAGTTTGGGTAGTATTGTCATTTTTATTATATTCACTCAGCCTACCCATAAGCACTTAATGTTTTTTCAATTGACTAGGTCTGATTTTATTTGTGAGGAAAGTGTTTTGTAATTTAGTTCGTATAGTTTCTGACTTTTCTTTGGCAGATAGATTCCCAAATATTTTATACTATCATCCGTTATTTTGAATAGAATTTCTTTTTGTATCTCTTGCTGCTGAACTTTGTTGGTAATATATAAAAATGCTGATGATTTATGTGGATTTATTTTGAATCCTGCAACTTTGCTAAAGTTGTGAATTCTTTCTAATAGTTTTTTAGTTGAGTTTCTAGGGTTCTCTAAGTATACCATCATGTCATCTGCAAAGAGTGATAATTTGGTTTCCTCATTACCTACTCTAATTCCTTTTATCTCTTTTTCTTCTCTTATTGCCAATGCTAACATTTCTAATACAATATTCAATAGTAATGGTGAGAGTGGGCAGCTTTGTTTTACTGTGCTGTTATCTATTCTTCAAGGGCTCTCTTATACTATATGCCTAACCTAGCTCTGAGCTAGGTTCATATATTGAAGCTACCTGCCCTCAAATAAGGGTTTCAATTATATTTTCCCTCTTATTTCTTGACTAATTTTGTTCATTATCTATTATGCAAAAAGTCAGAGAAAAATATCTAAACCAAGATTTTAAATATCTCATGCCTTGTTTCTACACACACACACACACACACACACACACACACACACACACACACACAAATTAATAGGGCCCCCTCTGTCATTATTGTTGTTTGTCCTTCATTCTTGAAAAGGACTATGGCATCAAGGAAGTGATGCCATGACATTTAAATTGGATTTAAGTGAGGGAAAGCTGCCCAAAGTCACCAGATTACTTTCTCTTCTTGTGTCATATGGGTCCAAAGACAAGATGTAAATCAAGATGACTGGAGAAGACCCTGGATGCACTGAGAGACCTTTATCTTTTAAAGCTAATGTCTTTTTACAGATCTCATTTTGACTGAAGCAATACCCATTCAATGATTAAGTCTCCATTAACATTGAAGCAGAGAATAGCCTCTTTTACCTAGCCAAAAAAATCCAATCTGACAAATGCCAAGCAAAACTTGGCCACTTTTTGGATCCTGATTGCCCCTAAGTGAATGAAAATAGCTATTACTTTTTTTAATTAGTCAGAAATGCTGAGTGTCTTTCCTAGACCTAAGGGAAGGCAGAGATTCATAGAACTTTGGGGGTAGTTCCAAATTGTTATTGATAATGTTTGAACAAGTTCACAATTTCACCAAGAATGCATTGGAGCCTCTATTTTTCCACATCACTTCCAGCATTTGTCATTTTCCTTTTCTGTCATGTTAGATTATATGATAGTTTTGAGGTGGTACCTCAGAGGTTTTTTGTTTGTTTGTTTTTTTGTTGTTGAGATAATTGGTGTTAAAGTGACTTGTCCAGGGTCATTCAGAAATGTTAAGCTTCTGAGGCAAGATTTGAACTCAAGTCCTTTTGACTTCAGGGCTGGTACATTATCAACTGTGTCACCTAGCTCCCCTCCTCAGAGTTGTTTTAATTTGCACTCCTCAAATCAATAGAATTTTAGAAAATTTTTTCATGTGACTAATAGCTTTGAATTGTGGAAATAATCTATTTGTATCCTTTGACTATTTATTACAAACCACAAAAAAAATAAGAAAATAGTTAAGGAAGTAAACAGAATTTTAGAAAAGTTAGATATGAAAGACCTTTGGAGAAAACTGAATGCTGATGAAAGGAATATACTTTTTTTTTCCTTTACGTGGAATCTACACTAAAATTGAACATGTAGCGGGGCACAAAATCCACAAAATCAAATGCAGAAATGCAGAAATAGTAAATGCATCTTTTTCAGATCATGATGCAATAAAAATTACAAAACAGTACAAAAATTAATTAGAAATTAAATTTAATCCTAAAGAATGAGTGAAACAAATAATAGAAACAATCAAAAATTTTGTCCAAGATAATGACAGTAATGAGACAACATGACAAAATTTATGGGATTCAACTAAAACAGTTCTTAGAGGCAAGTGAAAGAATAAAAATTAAATCATTTACTCATTTTGACCTTTTCTTGACACGTACCATTAAGTAATATTCCATGCTTAGTCTCTGCAAAACTGGTTCACATTGATTTTCCCAACATTTTTGGTCAAATGATGAATTATTGTCTCAAATCTTAGAAGTGGGCTAATAAAAATTATATTACTAAGGTCTTTTAGTACTTTTCATTATCTAGCCAATCCATTTTGCTGATATACCATTCTCTTTCTTATCTAGTACTAGCTTGCTTTAATAATTACTGCCTCATAATAAAGTTTAAAAATCTGGTCCTGCTAGGTCCTTCTTTCACATTTTTAAAAATGATTCCCTTAATATTGCTGATCTTTGTTTCTTCCGGATGACTTTTTGGTTTGTTTTATAACATTATTCTTTGGTAGTTTGATTGGTATGGTCCTGAATATTAAAATTAGATACAATCGTCACTGTTATTATATTGGCTTAGTCCACCAATGAATAATGAATGTTCCTCAATTGCTTAGATCACTCTTTATTTGTGTGAAAAGTTTATATTTTGTTGTTTTATTTTTGATATTGTAATATTGTGTGCATAAAGTTGCTGAGTTTATCTTGGTAGGAATAGTCAGATATTGTATTATCTGCAGTAATTTTAAATGGAATTTCTCTTTCTATATGTTCTAGGTGGGTTTTGTTGATAGTCTACAAATATGCTGATAATTTCTGTGGATTTATTTTATATTGTTTAAATGTGTTAATTGTTTCAATCAATTTTAATAGATATTTACTAGGGTTCTCTAAGTATCCAATTGCTAGGGTATGGGACCCTACTGAGAGGGACTGCAGAGGCCATCTTGAGCTGTAGTGTACAATAAGTTTTCTGCCACATTGCAGAAATGCCCTTGTTGAGCAAGGAGCACTGATGCATGGCATGGGAATGGGTTGAGCTCTACTCCCATTGGCAGATACCATGCATATGCAATGCCCACTAATTGCTTCTATGAATGGTGATTGGGGATTGTCTACTGCTCATGTGATTCACACTTGCAAAACTGTATATCAACAAGGCTGAATGGCATAATAAACTGGAGCTCTTTTCACATCCTATGAGTTCCCCTGCCTCATTCATCTCGCCTCTGAGATCAAAGGGCTCATACAAGGTGAGCTCTTAAATGATGGCCACAATATACCATTTTATTATTAGCAAAGAGTGATGGTTTGTTTCCCATTGCCTATTCTTATTCTTTCAATTTCTTTTCTTTGCTTTATTCCTAGAGCTAGAAATCCTAATATAATATTGAATAATCATCATAATAAAGGATATCCTATTTTCACCCCGATCTCATTGTCAAAGCTTCTAGTTTATCTCTATTAAAAATAATGTTTACTTTTGGTTTATCATAAGTATTAGAATACATTTTAAGAAAAACTATCAATTCCTATGTTAACAGTTCTAGTGTTTTCAATAGGAATTGGTGTTGCATTTTATTGAAAGCTTTTTCATTCATTTATCATACTTCTCTCTATCCTATTTTCTTTTATTTATACCTCTATCTTTCTTTTATTCTGTCATTCTTCAAAAAGGATGTTTTGTTTCTAATAATTACCTTCCTTAATCCACTCCCACTTTCCCATTTTCTCTTATTCCCTTTCTTTCCTACTTCTTTTTGAGTAATATAGATTACTATACCAAATGTGATATGTGTATTTATTTTTCTCCTTTTGTACTACATCAGATGAGAGTGAGATTCAAATTTTGCCCCACCCATTTTATCCTCCATATAAAAGCTCTTTTTATGTGCCTCTTTTATTTGAGAAAATTTCTGCCATGCTTTCTCTCTTTTCCTTGTCCTTCCATTATATCCTTTCTTTTGGCTATCAATTTTTTCATCATAAACATACTCACTTATAATCATAATCAACTCAATTATGTACCCTCCTTCTATGTAGAATACTTTTAACTGTCCTAATAATGGGCAATTATTAATAATAATACAATTCTTAGAAAATTTAATATTATTAAGTATTTATGACTTATCTTTCATGTTTATATTTTTATTGTTAAACATTTACTTGAAGTAGAACTCTCTGTTCAGCACTGGGTTTTTTATCAGAATTTCTTGAAAGCTCTCTATTTCATTAAACATCTATTTTTTCACTGAAGGATCACATTCATTTTTGTTCACAATTATAACATATTTATCTTCTAGAATATCATATTCCAAGCTTTTAATTACTTCAGTGTTATAGCTGCTAATTCTTCTTTGATCTTGACTCTGACTCCATGGTATTTGAATGGTTTCTTACTGGCTGTGTGAAGTGCTTTCCCACTGGCTCACATATTTTTTAAACCATGTTAAAATATATATGTTAAATACAATATATGTATACACATTTGTACAATTATTGTGATGCACAAGAAAAATCAGGTTAAAAATGAAAAAAATGAGAAAGAAAACAAAATGCAAACAACAAGAAAAAGGGTAAAAATGCTATCTTGTGATCCATACTCAATTCTCACAATCCTCTTTCTGACTGTAGATATCTCTATTCATCACAAGATAATTGGAACTGGCTTCAATCATCTCATTGTTGAAAGGAGCCACATGCATCATAATTGATCTTCGTATAATCTTGTTGTTGCCTTGGATAATGATCTCCTACTCACTTCACTTAGCATCAGTTCATGTAAGTGTCTCCAGGACTCTCCAAAATCACCCTGCAGATCATTTATTATAGAACAATGATATTCCATAATACCATAATTTGTTCAGCCATTCTCCAACTGATGGACATCCACTCAGTTTCTTGCCACTACAAAAGGGCTGCATGAACATTATTGCACATGTGAGTTCCTTTCTCTTTTTTATGATCTTTTTGGAATATAAGCCCAGTAGAAACATTGCTGGGTCAAAGAGTATACACAGTTTGATATCCCTTTGGGCATAGTAACAAATTGCTCTCCAGAATGGTTGGGTCCATTCACAATTCTACCCACAATGCATTGGTGCCCCAGTTTTCCCACATCTCTTCTCACATGACGTTTTCCTGTCATCTTAGGCAATCTGAAGTATGTAATTGTACCTCAGAGTTGTCTTAATTTGCATTTCTCTGATCAGTAGTGATTTGGAGCACATTTTCATATAACTAGAAATGGTTTCAGGTTCTTCATCTGAAAATTGTATGTTCATATCCTTTGACCATTCATCAATTGGAGAATGACTTGAATTCTCAAAAAATTCAATCAATTTTCTATATATTTTAGAAATTAGGCTTTTATCAGAACCTGTAAATGTAAAAATGTTTTCTTGATTTATTGTTTCCCTTCTAATCTTGTCTGCATTGGTTTTATATATACAAAAACTTTTTACCTTAATATAATCAAAATTATCTGTTTTGTGCTCAATAATGTACTCCATTCCTTCTTTGGCTACAAATTTGCTCCTTTTCCACAGATATGAGAGATAAACTATCCTTTGTTATTCTAATTTGCTTATAATATCATTATGTCTAAATCATAAACCCATTTCAAACTTATCTTTGTATACAGTGTTAGGTACAGGTTAATACCTAGTTTCTACCATACTAATTTCCAACTTTTCCCAGGAGTTTTTGTCAAATAGTGAATTCTCATCCCAAGAATTGGGGTCTTTGGGTTTATCAAATGTTAGATTACTATACTGATTAACTATTTTGTCCTGTGATCAACTACTCTATTTCTTAGGCAGTACTAAATCGTTTTGATCCCCCATTCATATACTTTAACTGTCTAATTCTTCTTGCACCGCTCTTAAATTCTCCTCTAGGAATCTGGATGTTATACCACTCAGTACATATATGTTTATTATTGATATCATTTCATTATCTATGGTACCTTTTAGTAGGATGTAGTTTCCTTACTTATCTCTTTTGATTAGATCTATTTTTGGTTTTGATTGATCTGAGATCAAGATTATTACCCCTGCTTTTTTATTTCAGCTGAAGCATAATAGATTATGCTCCAGTCTTTTACCTTTACTCTGAATGTATCACTCTGCTTTAAATGTGTTTCTTGTAAACAACATATTGTAGGATTCTGACATTTAATCCAGTCTGCTATCTGCTTCCATTTTATGAGAGAATTCATCCCATTCACATTCACAGTTAAAATTACTAATTCTATATTTCCTGCCATCTTGTTTTTCTCCAGTTATACTTATTTCTTTCCTTTCCCCCTTTCACTCCTCCCCAGTATTTTGCTTCTGATGACCCCTTCCCTTAAAGAGTCCTCCCATTTTATAGCCCCTCTACTTTTATTATACCTTTCCCTTCTACTTCTGTTCTTCCTTCTATTACCCTCCCCCTTTGCTTTCCCCTTTCCCCTCCTGCTTCCCTATATGGTGAAACAAACTTATATGTGAAGCTAAATGTGTCTGATACTCTCTCCTTGAGCCAAATCTGATGAGAGTAACATTTGCACAATGCGCATCCCCCTCCCATCTTTCCCTCAATTGTAATAGATTATTTTTGCCTCTTCATGAGATGTAATTTACCCAATTTTAACTCCATTTTCCTCTTCTTCCAGTAGAATCATCTTTCCTTTTCTAGTTTTTTTTAAATCATCACAATAAAATCAAATTTCATCTGCAACCTCTAAGTATACCCATAAAAGAGATATAGATCGCAACATGTAACATATTATCTTCCCATATAAGGATATACCACTTTTTAACTTTTAAAAGAAAGTTATTTTTTTTCTTTCCTTTTTACCTTTTTATGCTTCTTTTGAGTTCTATATTTGAAGATCAAATTTTCTATTCAACTCTGGTCCCTGTGCACACTGCGTTTGTGCTCAGCTGCTTCTGCCCCTGATTGATTGAAACAGACCCTTTCTTTCAAAGTATCTTAAGTTTAAACTTTATGTTAAAGATGGGATATACTTACATGGGCATGCAGAGGCAGTTTCATAAACTTCAGACTTTTTCATGTTGCTATTTCCAAAGTTACTTGTGAAGGTGTGGAAGATTTCAGTGCCTCTAAGGTGATGTTATTAGGGGACAAGTGTGGTCACTGTTCTTCCAGTCTATATGCTACTATTTAGTTAGAAAAGGTACCTGATCCCTTTTTAGGCATAAGTGATACATCTTCTCAGGGTAGCTGTTCACTTGTGACTTCACGTATTCTTCTTAGCCTGGGTCTGTGACACAGAATTATGTATTGGTAATGGAGCTTTTAAACACCACAAGCTCCATGACCAGGTTATATAGAGTTTCCTTGTAATATTTTTCGGGAAAGTTGCCAGATCCTCCTATCATCAGAGTCTTGAAAGCTCCTGAAGCTGCTGTAACTGCTGCAATGTTGTCTCCAAGATCCATCTTCACATATACTTCAGAACAGCCCCTAATCTAGTGTCACAGAGCTCTCCTTCTCATTTACTAATTTGTTTCGATTGGAAAAAATATTTCACCCAGACTTTTTTATTGGCTCTATTGCTTTAGAATTCCATTTCAATATTATTTTGCAGGTTTTTTAAGAGGAACATTGGGAGAACTTTTGATTGTGTGCTTCCTCTTCTCTACTTCCCTGGAAGTCCCTATATTTCCCATAGTCCAATTTCTAAATGAATTTATATTCTAATGGTGTATTTAACATGCAAATCTTTATATGTATATAAGGTAAAGACAGTGTAAAAGTGAAGAAGAACCCAAATTGTCAACAGTTAAAAGAGGTTTTCTTATTTTATCCTGGGTATAATGTTGTTATAGAGTAGGTGATGTCACAATCAGATATGTTGTTTAAGAAAATCATTTGGCTATCTGAATAATGAATGGACTGAAACAGGCAAAGACATGGTACAGAGGCCAGTTAAAATTTATGTTGATTATGCAGTTGAAAGACGATGGGGGCTATGAGATATTAAATAAAGAGGTATATTGTATGGAAGAAATACTTTGAAAGTAGAATCAAGGCAGAGTGAAGACACAACTCTCTGTGACCTTCTCTGACAACTTTGAGATACCACTATATATCTGTCAGATTGGCTAAGATGACAGGAAAAGATAATGACGAATATTGGAGAGGATGTGGGAAAACTGTGACACTGATACATTGTTGGTGTAACTGTGAATGGATCCAACCATTCTGGAGAGCAATTTGGAGCTATGCTCAAAAAGTTATCAAACTTTGCATACCCTTTGACCCAGCAGCATTTCTACTGGGGCTATATCCCAAAGAGATCTTAAAGGAGGGAAAGGGACCCACATGTGCAAAAATGTTTGTGGCAGACCTTTTTGTAGTGGCTACAAACTGGAAACTGAATGGATGTCTATCAATTGGAGAATGGCTGAATAAACTATGTTACACAAATGTCATTGAATATTATTTGTCTGTAAGAATTGACCAGCAGGATGATTTCAGAGAGGCCTGGAGACTTGCATGAACTGATGCTAATTGAAATGCGCAGAACCAGGAGATCAATATACATGGCAACAACAAGACTATATAATGATCAATTCTGATGGACATGGTTCTCTTCAACAATGAGATGTTTCAAACTAGTTCCAGTTGTTCAGTGATGAAGAAAGCCATATACACTCAGGAAAAGGCCTAGGGAATTGAGGGTGGATCACAATATAGCATTTTCATGCTCTCTATTGATGTTTGCTTGCATTATGTTTCCCTTATCAGATTTTTTTTTAATTTCTTGTAGATTTTTTTTTGGTACAGCAAGATAGCTGCATAAATATGTATACACACGTTTGATGTGTCAAGTATTTTAGTATAATTAACATGTATTAGACTTCCTGCCATCTAGGGGAGGAGGTAGGAGGTGAAGGGAAAAATTTGTCACAGAAAGCTTTGGAAGGGTCAGTGATGAAAAATTACCCATGCGTATGTTTTGCAAATAAAAACCTTTAATAAAAAATAAAATAAAACAAAAAAAGTGAAATAAAAATTTGGCAAGGAAAAAAAAGAAATCATGAACAAAAACTGACAAAATCTATTAGAAACAGAGGATAAAGTCTCTTTTTTGTTATTAAAACTTTTTATTTGCAAAACATATGTATGGGTAATTCTTCAATATTAACCCTTACAAAGCTTTCTGTTACAAATTCCCCCCCTACTCCCCACCCCTCATCTAGATGGCAGGATATCCACTACATGATAATTATATTAAAATAGTTGACAAATCAAATGTATGCATACATATTTCCACAATTATCATTGTTGTGCAAGAAAAATCATATTTACAAGAAAAAAATCAGAGAAAGGAAACACAATGCAAGCAAATATCAATAGAGAGCATGAAAAAATTAAGTTGTGGTCCACATTTCATATCCCTCTCTCTGGGTGTATATGGCTTTCTTCACTGAACAATTGGAACTGGTTTGAAACATTTCATTGTTGAAGAGAGCCATATCCATCAGAATTAATCATCATATAGTATTGTTGTTTCTGTGTATAATGATCTCCTGGTTCTGCTCATTTCACTCAGCATCAGTCTGTGCAAGTCTTCCCAGCACTCTCTGAAATCATCCTGCTGGTCGTTTCTCACAGAACAATAATATTACATAACATTCATATACCATAATTTATTCAGCCATTCTCCAATTGATGGGCATCTATTCAGTTTCCAGTTTCTAGCCACTACAAAAAGAGCTGCCACAAACATTCTTGCACATGTGGGGCCCTTTCCTTCCTTTAAGATTTCTTTGGGATATAAGCCCAATAGAAACACTACTGGGTCAAAGGGTATGCACAGTTTGATAACTTTTTGAGCATAGTTCCAAATTGCTCTCCAGAATGGCTGGATCTATTCACAGTTCTACCAACAATGTATCAGTGTCCCAGCTTTCCCACATCCGCTCCAACATTCATCATTATCTTTTCCTGTCATCTTAGCCAATCTGACAGGTGTGTAGTGGTACCTCAGAGTTGTCTTAAATTCATTTCTCTGAAAAATAGTGATGTGGAGCACCCTTTCATATGACGAGAAATAGTTTTAATTTCATCATCTGAAAATTGTCTGTTCATATCCTTTGACCATTTATCAATTGGACAGTGGCTTGAATTCTTATAAATAGGAGACAATTCTCTCTATATTTTAGAAATGAAGCCCTTATCAGAAACCTTAAATGTAAAAATGATTTCCCAATTTATTGCTTCCCTCCTAATCTTGACTGCATTGGTTTTGTTTGTACAAAATCTTTTTAACTTAATATAATCAAAATTATCTATCTGGTGTTCAATTAAGAGTTCCTAATCTTTTTTGGACATAAATTTATTCAATCTCCACAGGTCTGAGAGGTAAACTATACCAACATTCCTCTAATTTACTTATAATATCACTCTTTATATCCAAATCATGTACTCATTTAGATCTTGTCTTGGTATGTAGTGTTTGGTGTGGGTCAACCCCTAATTTCTTCCAAACTAGTTTCCAATTTTCCCAGCAGTTATTGTCAAACAGTGAGTACTTTTCCAAGAAGCTGGGGTCTTTGGGTTTATCAAATGCTAAATTGTTGTTGCCTAGTTTGTCCAGATATCCTATCCTATGCCACTGATTGACTACTCTATTTCTTAGCCAGTACCAAATGGTTTTTATGACCACTGCTTTAAAATATAGTTTTAGATCTGGTACAGCAAGGCCACCTTCATCAGCCTTTTTTTTTCATTAATTCCCTTGAAATTCTTGACATTTTTTTCTTCCAAATGAATTTTTCTACTATTTTTTCTAGATCCGTAAAATAATTTCTTGGGAGTTTGATTGGTATGGCACTAAATAAGTAAATTAGTTTGGGTATTATTATTATTATTATTATTATTTTATTTGCTCAGCCTATCCATGAACTTTTTTCCATTGATGTTTTTCCAATTCAATAAGTCTGACTTTATTTGTGTGGCAAGTGTTTTGTAGAATAGTAAAAATAGTTCCTGACTTTTCATTGGCAGATAAGTTTTCAAATATTTTTTATGATCAACAGTTATTTTGAATGGAATTTCTTTTTGTATCACTTGTTGCTGAACTTTATTTTTAATATATAAAAAGGCTGATGATTTATGTGGATTTATTTTGCATCCTGAAAATTTGCTAAAGTTGTGAATTGTTTGTAGTAATTTTTAGTTGAATTTCTAGGGTTCTCTAAGTATACCATCATGTCATCTGCAAAGAGTAATAATTTGGTTTCCTCATTGCCTTTAATCTCTTTTTCTTCTCTTACTGCCAAAGCTAACATTTCTAATACAATATTAAATAGTAATGGTGACAGTGGGCAGCCTTGTTTCACTCCTGATCTTATTGGGAATGGTTCTATTTTGTCTCCATTACATATGATGCTTGCTGATTGTTTTAAGTAGATACTACTAATCATTTCAAGGAAAAGCCCATTTATTCTTATACTCTCTAGTGTTTTTAATGGGAATGCTTGTTGGATTTTATCAAAAGCTTTTTCTGCATCTATTGAAATAACCATATGGTTTTTGTTAGTTTGTTTATTAATATAATTGATTATCCTGATAGCTTTCCTAATGTTGAACCAGCCCTGCATTCCTCGTATAAATCCTACTTGGTCAAAGTGTACTATCCTGGGGATGACTTTCTGTAATCTCATTTCTAATATCTTATTTAAGATTTTTGCATCAAAATTCATTAGGGAAATTGGTATATAGTTTTCTTTCTCTGTTTTCTCCCTACCTGGTTTAGCTATCAGTACTATATCTGTATCATAGAAGGAATTTGGTAGTACACCTTCTTTCCTTATTTTTTTCAAATAATTTATATAGTATTGGAATTAATTGTTCTTTGAATGTTTTGTAGAATTCACATGTAAATCCTTCTGGCCCTGGAAATTTTTTCTTGGGGAGTTGATTAGTAACTTGTTCTATTTCTTCTCCTAAAATTGGGCTATTTAAATAATTTATTTCCTCTTCTGTTAACCTGGGCAATCTATATTTTGTAGATATTCCTCCATTTCATTTAGATTATCAAATTTACTGGCATAAAATAGGACAAAGTAACTCCTAATTATTACTCTAATCTCCTCTTCATTGGAGGAAAATTCTACCTTATCATTTTTGAGACTAACAATTTGATTTTCCTCTTTCCTTTTTCTAATCAAATTAACTAAAGGTTTATCTATTTTGTTGTTTTTTTTTCATAAAACCAACACTTAGTTTTATTTATCAATTCAATTGTTTTCTTATTTTCAATTTTATTAATCTCCCCTTTTATTTTCAGAATTTCCAATTTGGTATTTAATTGAGGGTTTTCAATTTTGTCTTTTTCTACTTTTTTTTAATTGTAAACACAATTCATTGAACTTCTCTTTCTCTATTTTATGTGAGTAAGCATCTAGAGATATAAAATTACTCCTTATAACTGCTTTGGCCATATCCCACAAATTTTGGTATGTTGTCTCACTATTGTCATTCTCCTGGATGAAATTATTTATTGTGTCTATAATTTGCTCCTTCACCCATTCATTCTTTAACCTTAGATTATTTAATTCACAATTAAATTATATTACATGTGAGTTTTATTGCAACATGATCTGAAAAAGGATGCATTTACTATTTCTCCTTTTCAGCATTTTATTTTGAGGTTTTTATGCCCTAACACATGGTCAACTTTCCTATTAAATTCCATGCACCCCTGAGAAAAAGGTATACTCCCTTCTATCACCATTCAATTTCCTCCAGAGATCTATCATACCTAACTTTTCTAACATTTTGTTTGCCTCCATAACTTCTTTCTTACTTATTTTGTGTTTTGATTTATCTAATTCTGAGAGCAAGACTGAGCTCTCCCACTAGTATCGTTTTGTTGTGTATTTCTCCTTGCATCTCTGTTAGTTTCTACTCTAGGAATTTGGATGCTATACCACTTGGTGCATATATGTTTAGTATTGATACCGCTTCATTGTCTATGGTAACCTTTAGGAAAATATAGTTTCCTTATCTCTTTTAATTAGATTTATTTTTGCTTTTACTTGATCTGAGGTAAGGATTGCTACCCTTTCTTTTTTTGGTCACCTGAAGCATAAAAGATTCTGCCTTTTCCCTTTACCTTCATTCTGTATGTATCTCTATGTTTTAGATGTGTTTCTTGTAAACAACATATTGTAGGATTCTGGCTTTTAATCCAGTCTGCTATCCACTTCTGTTTTTTGGGAGAGTTCATCCCATTCACATTCACAGTTAAAATAACTATATTTGCATTTCCTTCCATCTTATTTGCCCAAAGTTATCTTTTTCTCTTCCCTTTCACCTTTCTTCCTTCCCCCCTCCCCAGTATTTTGTTTTTGATGACCACCTCCCTCTAACAGTCCTCACCCCTTTAGAACCCCTTCCTATTTTTTACACCTTTCCCTTAATTTTTCTATTTTCCCTTCTATTAGTCTATCCCTTTCTTTTTCTCCTTTCCCTCCTACTTCCCTATAAGGAACAAGTTTTTCTTTGAAGCCAAATATGTTTGGTTTACTCTTTTAGAGCCCAATCTAATGAGAGTAAGATTTAATCAATGCTCATCTCCCTCCCTTCTTTCCCTCAATTATATTAGATTTTCTATGTCTTTTCATGAGATTTTACCTTATTTTACCTTCTTTTTTTTTTACTTTGTTTTACCTCCTTTTCCCCTTTTTTCCAGTATGATAACCCTTCCACCTCTAACTTCTTTTCCGTTATTTTCAAAGTAAAATCAAATTATACCCCCATTCTTTAAGGATACCCATAGTAGAAATATAGTTCCTAAGATTTCTTTCCTTTTTACCTTTTTATAGTTCTTAAGATTTCTTTCTTTTTTACCTTTTTATGCTTCTCCTGAATTCTGTTTTTGGAGGTCAAATTTTATTCAGATCTGGTCTTTTCATTAGAAATAGGTGAAATGCTTCTGTATCATTGAATGACTATCTTCTTCTTTGGATGATAATGTTCATTCCCGCTGGATAACTTATTCTTGGCTGTAATCCAAGTTCTTTTTCCTTTTGCAATATTGGATTCCAGGCCCTTTAATCCTTTAATGGGGAGGCTGACAGATCGTGTGTGCTTCTAATTACAGTTCCTCGGTATTTGAATTGTTTCTTTCTAGCTTCTTACAATATCTTTTCCTTGGTGCTATAGCCCTGAAATTTGGCCATGATATTCCTTGGGGTTTTAATTTTGGGGTCTCTTTCAGGAGGTGACCAGTGAATTCTTTCAATGGCGATTTTGCCTTCTGATTCTAAAACATCAGGGCAATTTTCTTTCATGATTTCCTGTAAGATACCATCTAGGTTCTTTTTTTTTTTTAATTGTGGCTTTCAGGTAGTCCAATAATCTTTAGATTGTCTCTCCTAGATCTGCTTTCCATGTCAGTCGTTCTTCCTAGGAGATATTTCATATTTTCTTCTATTTTTTTTTCATTTTTTTTGTTTTTGTTTGATTCTTGAAGACTTATTGAGTCATTCACTTCTATTTGTTCAATTTTAATTTTTAAAGTATTATTTCCTTCAATTACCTTTTTAAACTCCTTTTGTAACTGGCCAATTGAATTTTTTGGTTCATTGCATTCTTTTTCCATTTTGCCAATTTTATTTTTCAGTGAATTGTTGTCTTTTTCCAATTCACCTTTATTTTTTTAGTGAATTGTTATTTTTTCCAGTTCACCATTTTTATTTTCCAGTGAATTGGTGATTTTTTCCATTTCACCAATTTTATTTTCCAGTGAGTTGGTGACTTTTTCCAATTCACCAATTTTGTTTTTCAGTGAATTGTTATGCTTTTCCAATTCACCCTTTTTGTTTTCTAGTGAGCTGGTGACTTTTTCCATATCACCAATTTTGTTTTTTAGTTTTTCATATCTCTTTTGCAGGGTATTATATGCTTCTTGCACTGATTTCAATTCATTTCCCCATTTTTCTTCTAACTCTCTTTTGAGATTCTTTATGCAATCTTCCAGGTAAGCCTTGTGAAATGGGGACCAGCTCATGTCCACCTTTCTGGCTTCCTCTGGGGTTGCTTTCCCTTTAGGAACCTCAGGATCTGGGGTCTGCCCTTCTTTCTCTCCATAAAAGCTGTCTATGGTGAGAGCTCTCTTCTGCTTATTACTCATGTTTTTATAGCTTGAGGTCTGATTCTAACAGGGTACCTGCAGCTGTTTCAATTTGCCCTGGGTCAGTTTGTGGAGTTGACTTCTGCTCTGGGACTAGTCGGACTAAGTTCTCGCTCTCAGCTGCTCTTAATCCACCCTTTACCAAAAGCAGATCTGCCAAAGCACCTACCCGCAAGCCGAGCAAAATGGCCCAAGCATCTCCCAGGGACTTCCTGAGTGCCTAGAATCCACCAATCTCTCTCTCAGCCCGTTTTTCGCCCTGGCTGCTCTCTGGCACCTGAGCGCAGCAAGCAGCCAATCACCTGACCGTGGAAACAGACCTGCTCCAGAGTTCTTCCAAGGTAATTTTTGATAAAAGTGTGTTGTACTACAAGTGTTTGAGGGAGCCCTCACTCCAGAGCCAGTTCAGAGGCTTAATTTGTTCTGGGTCTGAGGAAAGATCAGAGGAGCTCACAGAGAATGATGTCTGCAGTTCACCATATTGGCTCTACCCCCAACAGAGGATAAATTCAAGGTATATAAAACCCACAGATCACCTCCTGAAAGAAATTCCAAAAGGAATGCCATTGGTAAAATTGAGAGTTCCCTTACCAGAGGAAAAATATTTCAAGTATTCAAAAAGGAATTTTCAGTGTCTTTGTTTAGTTCTTTAAGATTATTCTTTCATGTTTACCTTTTGATATGTCTCTTTTTTCCTGTGTTGAATCTCAAAGTTTCTCTGAAGCCCTGGTATTTTCATAAGGAATTCTTGTAAGGTTTCCATTTCTTTTAAGATACATTCCCACCCCAAAGAATTATACTCAATTTTACTGTTGAATTATATTCAGTTTCTAAGTTATTCTTAGATATAACTCTATATGCATACATACACATACTTACACATGCATATAAGTATATGTGTCCTATACATACAAATATTTATGTGTTTATGTGTGTGTGTATGTATGTACATGATCTTTGTCTTCTGAATTATTTAAAATTCTCCATTTCTTCATTGTGAGGGAGAGCTGCAGTTTTATGTCTAATCCTGATTGGCTCCTTGGTAATTGCATTCTTTTATTTTGGATGCTTGCAGTACTTTTTCTACAACTTAGAAGCTCTGGATTTTTTTCTATTATAATCTTGGAGTTTATATTTGCAATTTCTTTCAAGAGGTGATTGGTGGATTTTCTCTATTTCTCCTTTGATTTTTGGTTCTAGGAGATTAGACAGTTTTCTTTTAAGATTTTTTGAAATAGAATACTTAGAATCTTCTTTTTTTGATTATGACTTTCAGGAAGATGAATGATTTTAAATTTTTTCTCCTTGATTTATTTGCCAACTCAGCTATTTTGGTGATGCCATATTTACTTTTTCTTCTATTTTTTCAGTCTTTTGACTTTGCTTTAATATTTCCTGTTGCTTCATAGAGTCTTTGGTTTCCATTTGTTTTATTATAATTTTCAGAAACTTTGCTGCTTGTATCGTTTTATGCTATTTTGTGCAAAACTGTTAACTCCCACTGTGATGATCAATTATGATGATCAATTATGATAGACTTAGCTCATCTCAGCTATACAGTGATCCAAGACAATTCCCATAGATTTGGGAAGGAAAATGCCATCTGCACCAGAGAAGAACAATGGAGATTGAATAAGGGACTGAAGCACACTTTTTTCACTTTTATTGTTAATTTTTTCTTTTTCATGGTTTCTCTCTTTTGTTTAGTTTTTTTTTCTTTCCAATATGACTAATGTGGAAAATGTAAAAAAATTAATTGTACGTGTATAACCTATATCAGATTGCTTGCTGTCTTGGGGAATAGGGAAATAAGAGAGGGAAGGAGAAAAATTTGGAATTCAAAATCTTGCCAAAATGAATGTTGAAAACTATTTTTACATGTAACTGGAAAAAAATAAAATGCTATTAAGTGAAAGGGGAAAACCCCAAATATGTTTTAAAAAAGAGAGAGAGAGATACGTTGTTTAAAAATCATTTGGCCATCTACATAATGAATGGACTGAAACAAGCAAAGATATGGCAAAAAGGCCAGTTACAATTTGTTTTGATTATTCAGATGAAACATGATGAGGACTGTGAGATATTAAATAAAGAGGTATATTGTATAGAAGGAATACTTTGAAGGCAGAATCAATTAGATTTCATGGTTGGATATATAAAGAGAGTAAGAGTGTGGAGTTAAACAAGAGAATTGTAGAAAAGGCTATTGTTATTATTGTTTTCTTTATACCACCACAAAATTTTAAGGCAGAAAATAAGCATAATCACTAATTAAAAATATTAAAAATATTTAAAAGTAATTTCACAAAGAATTCATAGAATTCCACAAAGGGATGCAGACAAGACACAAGGCATTAAAAGGATTCATAGAAACTTATAATTTCTGTTATACTCTATCAAAAAGTAATAACTCCTAGGACACTTGTGATGTTGCTAAACAGATACAAACTTTTGCTCATGAACTATGCTATAAAAATGACTAACAAATCCCAAATCTTCCTATTTTGGGGAATTTTTTTTCTTAATTTTTCTTACTTCTTTCATCTCTAGGATCCTTCTGCAACTAGTTATTTTTTCCTGTAATAAATGGTGATAAGATTTTTTTGGATAATCATGACCCAAATCTAAGAATTCTAACCTTTTCAGTTCATTAGGTACAAAACAAAGTAAGGAATATATCTATCTGAAGCTTACTGTTCAGTTACTCATGCTTAAGGAAAGAAACAAGCAAAAATGCAGCTAAGGACTTCAGTTCCAGTATTAGGCTCATACATTTCAGTACATTGCTCATTATCATCTGTTACCATTGCTTCAGTGATAAGTGGAAACACACACACAGAGAAATAGAAAGAGAAAAAAAAAATGGAGAGAGACACACACACACAGAGAAGCAAAATTATAAAGAACAAGGCATACATACATACACATATATATTTGTGTGTAATAGTAGCCATCCTTAAGCTTGGTTGGATGGAAGAAAAAAAAAGTAATTTGCATGATAACTTTATTACACATTTATAAATTTAAAAAGAATAGCAAATGTATTTTTCACCATACATTTGCAGTTTCAGGGGCAATCATCTTTTTATTATACTATTTTATGAAAATGCCTTTTTTATTGCATAAGTTAAAACATATCTAAAAAAGCATTAAAATCTGTAGGAATCAATGTAACTTTTCTTAAATGATAAGTGGTACTTATCTAAAATCAAGAGTAAGCATTGCATATAAGGGTGAGAAATCTGATGTATTTTTAATAAAATCAGGAGTAAAGGAAGGATGTCTATTACTACCACCATTATTTGATATCATACTACAGTTGATAACTATAGTAATAAGACAACAAGAAAAAAGTGAAGAAATAAAAATAGGCAACAAGAAAATAAAACTATCATTCTGCAGATTATGATGGTATCCTTAGAGAATATTATAGAATCAGATAAAAAACTAGCTCAAACAACTTCAGCAAATTTTCAAGATATAAAATAAACCCTCATAAATCATCAGCATTTTTATATACTACCAACAAAACTCAGCAGTGAAAGACAATAAGAAATTCCATTTACAATAACTGCAGACAATATAAAATATTTGGGAGTTTACTTTCCAAGGCATATGAACACAATTATAAAACACTTTTCACATAAACAGAGATCTAAACAATTGCAGAAATATTATTTGCTCTTGATTAGGCCACCCAATATCATAAAAATGATAATTCTGTATAGGTTCTATTTGTAAAAAAAAATTCTCAAAGCTCTTTTTGTAATTGCAAAGAATTAGAAACTGAGAGAGATGTCCATAAATTGAGAATGACTGAAGAAATCATGATATATGATTGTGAGGACATACTATTGCTATAAGAGATGACAAGCAAAGTGGCTTCAGAAAATGCTTGGGAACACTTACATGAGCTGTTATAGAGTGAAGTGAGCAGAATTTGGAAAATTCTGTAAAATCTGTAAAAAAGAGTAATGCAGTAATTTTAATTATGATTAACTGTGAAAGATAGCTTCTGTTATCAATGACCCATGGCTATTACAAAGGATCCATGGTGAAAAATATTGTCCATCTCCAGAGAAAGAACTGATGAACTATGAGTGCAGATTGAAGCCTACTTTAATTTTTTTTCTTTATTTTTCTTTATTTTTAAATTTTAAATAATGGGATTCTTTTTATTTCCTTTTGCAATATGACTAATATAGTATGATCAAAATAAAATTGTCTTTCTTCACAAGGAGGGACTAGGGACAGAAGAAAGCATTTAGAATTAATTTTTTATGTTTTTATTAAAGCTTTTTATTTGCAAAACATAGGTATGTGTAATTCTTCAACATTGACCCTTACAAAGCTTTCCATTACAAATTTTCTCCCCTAGTCCCCACCCCTTCCCTAGATGGCAGGAAGTTCACTACATGTTAATTATGTTAAAATACTTGATAAATCAAATACATGTATGCATATTTCCACACATCTTTCTGTGCAAGAAAAATTGTATCTACAAAAAAAAAATCTGAGAAAGGAAACACAATGCAAGCAAACATCAATAGAGAGCATGAAAATGTTATGTTGTGGTCCACATTTTCTATCCCTCTCTCTGGATGTATATAGCCTTCTTCACTGAACAATTGGAACTGGTTTGCAACATTTCATTGTTGAAGAGAGTCGTGTGCATCAGAATTGATCATCATATAGTCTTGTTGTTGCCATGAATAATGATCTCCTGGTTCTGCTCATTTAACTCAACATCACTTCATGCAAGTATCTCCAGGCCTCTCTGAAATCATCCTGATGGTCGTTTCTTATAGAAAAATAATATTCCATAACATTAATGCACCATAATTTATTCAGCCATTCTCCAGTTGATGGGCATCCATTCAGTTTCCAGTTTCTAGCCACTACAAAAAGGGCTGCACATGTGGGGCCCTTTCCTTCTTTTATGATTTCTTTGGTATATAAGCCCAATAGAAACACTGCTGGGTCAAAGGGTATGCACAGTTTGATAACTTTTTGAGCATAGTTCCAAATTGCTCTCCAGAATGATTGGATCATTGTTGAAAACAACACTCAGATAAAACACATTTTCACCACTATATCTTTAATGATTTTACCCTTCCCTAATAAAGTAGTCCAATACCCCAAAGAAAACAAAACAAAAAAAAAATAATTATGTCTTTCTTGGATTAAGCTACCTCTTACCCAGTGTGATGTTAATGAACAAAGAATAGTTTATTTTTGCCAAATCAAAAATTTATACATATCTAAAAATAGTTTGTTTTTTACTACCTAATCAAATTACAAGCTCAAATATGCAAATTCTATCATTTTTATTTTTATAATCTGATATTCATATAATTCCTCCTCTGAAGGAGCAAGAGAATAACTTGAACTCAGACTTTGGGAGGTTAATGTTTTTCATTCAGTTCCTGAGGCAAGGAAATAATACATGCTTTGGAACTGAAGTAAGACTAATAAAAAAGCTTATGAAAAAGAAGAGAGAAAATAAGTAGCGGACTCAGTGCTTCCCTCAGAATGCTAGGGACACTATGGAGCTTTAAAGTTCATAATAATTAGATGGACTAGTGCTTGGAGCAAGAGTTGTAAGAGGAGGGGAGGCGGAGCCAAGATGGCGAACTGCAGACAGTGTTCTTTGTAAGCTCCTGAGACCTTCCCTCAGACACAGACAAACTGAGCCTCCAAAATTGGTTCTGGAGTGAGGGCGCCACCATACACTTGGACTACAACGCACTTCTATCAAATATCTACTTTGCAAGAACTACTGAGGTCAGTTTTAGACGGCAGGGGATTGAGCAACTCCTGGAGCTCAGACGCCAGTGCGCAGCCTGGGTGCAAGTCCGGGGCTGGGAAGGACCAGAAGATTTTAGGCTGCTGGAAGTCTCTGGGAGACGCTTGGGCCACTTTGCTCTGCTTGCAGGCAGGTGCTTTGGCAGGTCTACCTTTGATAAAGGTTGGATTGAGAGCAGCTGAAAGTGTGGTCCTAGTGCTGATCTAGCCAGATCAACCCCAGACCAGAAGTCAACTCAGCAAATTGCCCCAGGGCAAATTGAAATCGAGTCTGCTGCTGCTGCTGCTGCTGCAGAATTCCCTGCTGGTGACTGATACCTCAGCTAAACATCATGAGCAAGAAGAAGAGAGCTCTCATCATAGACAGCTTTTACAAAGAGAAACTAGAGCAGTCCCCAGATCCTGAGATTCTGAAAACAATCCCAGATAAAGCCACAAAGGTGGACTTAAGCTGGTCTCCCTTTCAGAAGGCTTACCTGGAAGATTGCATAAAGAATCTCAAAAGAGAGCTAGAAGAAGATTGGGGAAATAAACTGAGAGCAGTGCAAGAAGGAAACATCGCCCTGCAACAGAGATGTGAAAAACTGGAAAATAA
>JAJPUD010021890.1:893-22340 GCA_023553655.1 Myrmecobius fasciatus | reverse complement strand
ATTTAATTTCCAATTAACTTTTGGCCTATTTTCTCCTGGCCTTATATTGCATGTGATTTTTATTGCATCATGATCTGAAAAAGATGCATTTACTATTTCTGCCTTTCTGCATTTGATTTTGAGGTTTTTATGCCCTAACACATGGTCAATGTTTGTATAGCTTCCATGGACTGCTGAGAAAAAAGTAAATTCCCTACTGTCTGCATTCAATTTTCTCTAATTATCAATCATACCTAACTTTTCTAACAATTGGTTTATCTCCCTAGTTTCTTTCTTGTTTATTTTCTGGTTTAATTTATCTAATTCTGAGAGAGCAAGCTTGAGATCACCCACTAGTATTGTTTGGCTATCAATTTCTTCTTGCATTTCTCTTAATTTCTCCCTTAGGAATTTGGATGCTATTGCACTTGGTGCATATATATTTAGTATTGATATTGCTACATTATCTATGGTACCCTTTAATAAAATATAGTTTCCTCCCTTATCTCTTTTGATTAGACCTATCTTGGCTTTTACTTGATCTGAGATAAGGATTGCTCCCCTGCTTTTTTTTGTTCACCTGAAGCATAATAGGTTCTGCTCCAGCCTTTTACCTTCATCCTATATGTGTCACTATGTTTTAGATGTGTTTCTTGTAGACAACATATTGTGGGATTCTGGGTTTTAATCCAGTCTGATATCCACTTCCGCTTTATAGGAGAGTTCATCCCATTCACATTCACAGTTAGAATAACTAATTCTTTATTTCCTGCCATCTTATTTACCCAAGTTATGTTTTCCCTTTTACTTTCCCCTTTCTCCCTTCCCCTTTCCTCAGTACTTTACTTTTTTATGACCCCCTCCCCCAAACAATACTCCACCCTTTAGATTTCCTCCCCCTGTATTTACTCCTTTCTCCTGATTCTTCTATTTTCCCTTCTATTAGTTTATCCCTTCCTTTTCCTCCTTTCCCTCCCACTTCCCTCTAGCATCAGACAAGTTTCTATGTGAAATCAAGTGTCTGACAAACACTTTTAGAACCTAACCTGATGAGAATAAGATTTACACAGTGCTCATCCCCCTCCCCTCTTTCTCTCAATTATATTAGGTTTTCTTTGCCTCTTCAAGAGATTTTACCTTGTTTTTACCTCCTTTTTTTTTTAGATCTTATTTCACCACTTTTTCCCTCTTTTCCTCAGTATGACAACCTTTTTCCCTCTAGTTCTCTTTTTCATATTATCAAAGTAATATCTAGTTAATTACACCCCCAAACTTTAAGTATCCCCCTAGTAAAAATAAAGTTCTCAAGAGTCCTTTCCTTTTTACGTTTTTATGCATCTCTTGAGTTCTGCGTTTGGATGTTGAATTTTTTGTTCAGATCTTGTATTTTCGTTAGAAATAGTTGAAATTCACCTATATTATTGAATGACCATCTTCTTGCCTGGAGGATAATGCTCATTCTAGCTGGATAGGTTATTCTTGGCTGTAATCCAAGTTCCTTTGCCCTTCGGAATATCTGGTTCCAGGCCCTTCGATCCTTCAATGTGGAGGCTGACAGATCGTGTGTTATTCTAATTATTGATCCTCAGTATTTGAAATGTTTCTTTCTAGCTGCTAGCAGAATTTTTTCCTTGGTGCTATAGTCCTGAAATTTAGCCACAATATTCCTTGGGGTTTCAATTTTGGGGTCTCTTTAAGGAATTGATTGGTGAATTCTTTCAATGGTGATCTTGCCTTCTGATTCTACAATCTCAGGGCAGTTTTCTTTCAGGATTGTCTGGAAGATAGTGTTTAGATTCTTTTTTTTCATCATAACTTTCAGGAAGTCCAATAATCCTTAGATTGTCTCTCCTAGATCTATTTTCCAAGTCAGTTGTTTTTCCTAGGAGATATTTCATATTTTCTTCTAATTTTTCATTTTTTTTGTTTTTGTTTGACTGATTCTTGAAGTCTTATTGAGTCATTCACTTGCATTTGTTCAATTCTTATTTTTAAAGTGTTGTTTTCTTCAGTTACCTTTTTAAGGTCCTTTTGTAACTGGCCAATTTGTTCATTGAACTCTTTTTCCACTTCACTAATTTTATTTTTCAATAGATTGGTGTCTTTATTATATCTCTTTTGGAGGGCTTCTTGCACTGACTTCAGTTTATTTTCCCATTTATCCTCCAGCTCTCTTTTGAGATTCTGTATGCAATCTTCCAGATAGGTCTTTTGAAAAGGGGACCAGTGATGGTCCTTAATAACATCCTCTGAAGTTTTGTCTAAAGGAACCTCAGGATCTGGGGACAGCCGTTCTCTGTCTTGATAAAAGCTGTCTATGGTGAAAATTCTCTTTTGCTTCTTCATTTTATTTATTTATTTTTTAGACAGTGTGTCTATCTCTTTAAGGTTTGGAAAAACCATGGCTAAATGTCTTTGCCCTGGGGCAATTTGGCGGATTAATTTAAGTTGCTGGGGCGGTGGGGGCTAGGAGTAAGGCCGAATTACTCCTTAAACAAGGCAAGACTGCCAGAACACCTGCCCCCAATCCGGGAAGAGTGTCCTGAGTGCCTCAGATTAACCCCAGGTGTTTGGAGTTTGGAGTCTGGAGTTTTTGCCACAATGAGCTGAGTCCCACCCTCACTTCCTGCCTACACCACTCTTTATCCCTCTGTCTGAGTTAGACAAACCTGATGTGAAGTTCTTCAGAGATATCAGCAAGCAGTATCCAAGTATTTCTGAATTCGTTGACTTGAAGATCAGTTCAGAGTCTTATTTTATTGTTGATTTGAGAGAAGTTCAGAGGAGGATGCAGAGAGTCACATTTTCACTCCGCCATCTTGGCTCTGCCCCCCAGAAATCGTTACTTGTTCTTTAAATGGTAGAATTCACTTGTAAATCCATCTGGTCCTGGGGATTTTTCCTTAGGGAGTTGATTGCATCTCTTGTTCTATTTCTTTTTTTAAAATGGGACTATTTAAGTAATTTATTTCCTCTTCTGTTAATTTGGGCAGTCTATATTTTTATAGATATTCCTCCATTTCACTTACCTTATCAAATTTATTGGCAGAAAGTTTGGCAAAGTAACTCCCAGTTATTACTTAAATTCCTTTTCATTGGTGAAAAGTTCTCCCTTTTCATTTTTGAGACTAACAATTTGATTTTCCTTTTTCCTTTTTCTAATCACATTAACTAGAGGTTTATCTATTTTGTTGATTTTTCATAAAAATCAAATTTTAGTTTTATTTATTAATTCAGTAGTTTTTTATTTTCAATTTTATTAATCTTTTCTTTTATTTGTAGGATTTCAAGTATTTGATTGGGAGTTTTTAATTTGTTCTTTACCTTTTTACTTGTAATCCCAATTAATTGATTTTCTCTTTCTCTATTTTATACAAATAAGCATCTAGATATATAAAATTTCCCCTTTTTACTGCTTTGGCTGCATCTCACAAATTTTTGTATATTGTCTCATTATTGTTATTCTCTTGGATGGATTAAGTAATTGTGTCTGTAATTTGCTGTTTAACACATTCATTCTTTAGAATGAAATTTTTATTTTCCAATTGAATTTTGGTCTATTTTCTCCTGGCTTTATATTGCATGTGATTCTTATTGCATCCTGACCTGAACAAAATAAATACATTTACTATTTCTGCCTTTCTGCATTTGATTTTGAGGTTTTTCTGCTCTAACACATAGTCAATTTTTTTACAAGTTCCATGAATTTCAGAAAAAAGTCAACTCCTTTCTGTCTCCATTTAATTTCCATTAAAGATCTATCACACCTAACTTTTCTAACATTTTGCTTAACTCCTAAACTTCTTTTATTTCTAGTGATTTTAACAAATACAAATAGGCAAACTGACTAAATGATTCTGTGAAGTCCTGTGCCAAAACAAAAACAAATCAAAACAAAAACAAAACAAAAAAAAAATGATACCTCATTACCAAAAGCTTTATTTTTCTCATTGATTGTCATGTGTGTTAAAAACTTTAGAAGAGAATGGCAGATTAACCAAGTGGGTAACTGGTAACAAAAATAAGATCTCAAAGATATACTATGTTTCACAGATTAGAACATGCTCTACTTAAATTGTTTCATTTTAGCCTCATATTATGCATGTAAGGTAATCATTTTAGGTATCATTATCATCAGTGAACTTATCATAGGATTCTAGGTTTAGTGTTAGAGAAAATTTATCCTTTTTAAAAGAATTATTAATTCCTGAAGAAAACGATTCAGATCTTTCCGACACTGTCAAACATCATTTGAATTGTCCTATTCTACTCTACAATTTGTTCAAAATATAGCATTGAAAAATAGTTTATGGATTCTTAGACTAATGTTTAAGAAATTCATATTTCAGGTGCTTGGTTAGAGATAAAAATATATCTAATGAACACAGATAAATGGATGGATGGATAGATGAATGATTGTAGATATATACACATTCATATACATACTTATAGTGTATATGCAAAATGTATATTTGCATGTATACTAGGATGCACATAATTTTCTCCTCTAAAGTTGGAAAATATGAGTTTGAGAGAATTTAACCAAAAGGAAAGAAATATATATATACGTTTTCAACTTATTATAACTGAATACAAGCTTTTGAACTATATAGACAAGTAAATCAGTAAAAATATATGTTCATTCACAGGAGACAAAAATCAAGAAAAGTGGAAGAAATAATGTTCATTGTTTCAGATATTGATGCTCATAAAATTTCCTAATTAAATGAAGTAGTGACCTTATTAGAAAGAAACAAATTGAACTGCATAATTACCACTGACTTTTTAACATGCTACCTATGAGAGGGAAATAACAATGAAAAAATTCATTTTAACTTTGAGGAAAAGATTAGACCAAAGGAAAGTGCATATTATGGCAAAAAGAAATTGCACAGACCTTGGTATGTTTGGAAGGAAGACAATGGTAAATATTTGAATAAGAGTAAAAAGAAAGGGGAAATTATATTACAGACTATTCTGCCAGAACAAAAATGTGCATCATGAAACTCAGAATGGAAATATTATACAGTACAGATAATTCACTTTAATTAGTTGGATGTCTGCTAGCATGGTATTTTTTTTTCTGAAAACTGAGCTGTTGATTTTGTTGATAACTCAGTAAGATTTTAATTCCTTACACATGAAGAAAACAATGAAGAGAATCTTCAAGATCAAGAAGTTAAAAAGGGATTTCAATCTATAAAGTGGATAGAAAAGATAAACCAACTTAAAAAAAGACAAAAAAGGTAATTTTGAAAGTTTTGATCAAATTTTCATTGATCAAGAGATAAATGATTTTCAAGGTAAAGTTATGATAATATTGCTTGTTCATAAAATTTTTTGTAGCTAGATTATCTATATTAGGTTTAGCAGGTTTACCTTTTAAAAAAATTGTTACATTATCTCATTGGATTGCTCTTTCAATTGCATAATATGATATAATGATAAAATGAATATTTCATATATAGATTTTTTTCTTGAGTGATTTGTAGGCTAAACTTTTAAATTGCCATGATTATTGCTTATTTAGAAGATATATAAAAATCTCAGGGTTTTGATGATCAGCAAAATACCATTTGCAAACCAAAACATCAGAAGGTCTTTATACAGTTTTCCTTTTATTTATTAGTTTAATATGTTTACTTTTTATTTTTTCATATCAACCAATCTAAAAAAATCATATGAAATAATAAAAATAATAGATTTCATATAAATAATTGATAATTTGGAAATAGTAGTGAAAAGGCAGGAACTCTCACAAATTCTCCTCCAAACAACTTTAAATAGCTAAATTCACTAACTATTCATTAAATATCCATTAATTTTTCCTTAGTCTATCCATTTTCCCAATTGTTATTTTTTTCTCAATTTATTGGCCTGAAGATATTTGAATTTGAATCTTTTTCATTACTGGTTATACAGAGAATTTTTTTATGTTGGTAGTTCGATTATCATTCCATAGGAATTTCCTATTCATATACTTTGATCATTTTTCTTTGGGGTTACCAAACATCTTTCAAGTGGACTCCAAACTAAGAATCCTTAAGTACACTTTGGTAGAGTGGAAGTAGGGTGGTATTTTTTTATACCTCACTTGATATTGAGTTTCAAAAGCATTTCAATGCTTATGGTTGAATAGGACAAACTGGATTGACATTTAGAAATAATGTCACATGTTAAATGAGCTCAAAATGCTCTCTGACACAAAAACTTATCTTTTAAATACCAGTGCTCTTCCTGATTTGATTATTGAGTGCAAGCCAAAGAAAATAATGAAATCCAAAAAATTCACATATCTAATGCTCCAAAGTTTAATGTAGAGAGACATATTTTGAGTGTGAGTAGACTATACAACAAGAACTTTTTCCTGATGTGGAGAGAAAAATGCTGAGTTATTTTCTGGCTGCTAGATGACTGCTAATATTTTGATTTGTTTTTTATTTCCCACCTGTCATTAATTTTGTTCATTTTTGTGGTACTATCAATAAAATATCTATTATGAAAGGAGATATGGCAGTTTTGTAGTGATATTGATGAACACTATATATCCAAGTGGTGTACTATTTTTTTCAGGGATTATTAATTCCCTGATCCTAGCCTTCAGCATTTTAGGTGCACCCCTTGTTGAGGATATATTGGACAACTTAGACAACAATTGCACTGAATAGCACTTATTATTAGTTATCACTACTTAATTATTAATGTGTTTTAAGAAAATGAATATCACAGACCTATCAATGTATAATGAATTTTCATATCATTAGAATATCTTGTTTATATGCATTCTCTGTAGTTTGCTATCACAAATATACACAACTATACTGGGGAAATAGCAGCAACTTTCTGAAATGTCAATAAAATTGTTAAAATTGAGTTTTATTACAAAAACATAAACATTAAAAATAAAGTTCTGTAGACCATATTGTAGCAGCACAATGCACCCAGATTTCTTATTACCTTGATTAATGGTCTCAGTTGTATATTATCCAGCACTTCAGTCAACTCTAAATTTTTTTAGTGTTCCTAAATCACTGAAGTGTTCAGAGCTTTCATTCATCTTTACAGTAACAGCATATAACTTTCAAGTTACTGCTGGATTTCTGACAGATACAATTCTGACAGGTGCATTTATGCTATTTTACAAAATTTGTGTCTGGAAAAAGTAGAAATCAGAAAGATTAGTGCTGGACTGTGGTAAATGTATTTTGTGGATTAGATCATTGTTTTTGTTTGCCTTCTTCAAAGCACATTATGATGCATTTTATTGTTGCTGAACAAAAAATAAACCAAAAAAATAGTCTTTTTTTTGTGTTTTACAGCTTGTTATCAAATAACTTTAAAAAATTGATTAACATCCAGGTTATCTTTTTACTTTATTTTGGTGCTCCAGCAGGAAGCTTTCTTGGGCACCAGATCTCAACAGCTTATTGATTACTTATTTTTATGCTTTTCAGATACTCAAACCCACATATGACTTACAAAACAGCAAAATTTACCACATTTTTTATTGCTTCCTGTAAATATTTTTATTGTAACTGAAAGTATTTCTTCTTCCCCTTTTGAGTTTTATCAAGACATGCTTCCTTTTTGGATCTTTCAGATAATTTTTTCTTTATAATTATAATTTTCTTTGAATGTTGCAGTATATTCTACATGAAGTTTTATTTCTGTTATCTTGCCACTAGTTTGTAAGACAATTGAAGAAAAAGTAAAATTTCATTGTAATTTAATACAACACATTTCTATAGTGCTTTGAATTATTTTTTTTCATTGCTATTTTATTTTTTATTAAAGCTTTTTATTTGCAAAGCACATGCATGGGTAATTTTCTTTTTCTGTCATCTTAGCCAATCTGACAGGTGTGTAGTGGTATCTCAGAGTTGTCTTAATTTGCATTTCTCTGATCAATAGTGATTTGGAGCACCTTTCCATATGGCTAGAAATAGTTTCAAGTTCTTCATCTGAAAATTGTCTTTTCATATCTTTTGACCCTTTATCAATTGGAGAATGCCTTGGATCCTTATATATTTGAGTCAATTCTCTATGTATTTTAGAAATAGGCCTTTATCAGAACCTTCAAATATAAAAATATTTTCTCAGTTTATTGCTTCCCTTCTAATCTTGTCTGCATCCATTTTGTTTGTACAAAAACTTTTTAACTTGGTATACTCGAATTTATCTATTTTGTGATCAATGATGATCTCTAGTTCTTGTTTTGTCACAAATTCCTTCTTCCTCCACAGATCTGAGAAGTAAACCATGCTACATTCCTCTAATTTGTATATAATATTACTATTTATGTCTAGATCATGAATCCATTTATCTTGGTATATGATATTAGGTGTGGTTCAATACCTAGTTTGTTTCATACTAGTTCCCAATTTTCACAGCAGTTTTTGTCAGATAGTGAGTTTTTATCCCAAAAGCTGGGGTCTTTGGGTTTACCAAATACTAGATTATTATACTCATTGACTATTTTGTCCTGTGAACCTAATCTATTTCACTGATCAACTATTCTGTTTCTTAGGCAATACCAAATGGTTTTGATCACCACTGCTTTATAATACAGTTTTAGATCTGGTACAACTAGGCCACCCTCATTTGCTTTTTTTTTTTTCATTAATTCCCTTGAAATTCTTCACCTTTTGTTTTTCCATATGAATTTTTTTTTGTTATTGCTTCTAGGTCAGTAAATAATTTCTTGGGAGTTTGATGAGTATAGCACTAAATAAAAAGATTAGTTTAGATAATATTGTCATCTTTATTATATTCGCTTGACCTATCCTAGAGCACTTGATATTTTCCCAATTGTTTAGATCTGACTATTTTTGTGGAGAGTGGTTTGTAGTTTTCCTCATATAGATCCTGATTTTCCCTTGGAAGATATATTCTGAAATATTTTATACTATCGACAGTTATTTTAAATGGAGTCTAACAATTTGATTTTCCTCTTTCCTTTTTCTAATCACTAACTAGAGGTTTATCTATTTTGTTGTTATTTTTCATAAAACCGACTTTTAGTTTTATGAATTCAATAGTTTTTTTTTACTTTCAATTTTATTAATCTCTTTTTATTTTTAAATTTTCAAGTTTGGTATTTAATTGGGGAGATTTAATTTGTTTTTTTTTTCCTAGCTTTTTAGTTGCAAGTCCAATTAATTGATTTTCTCTTTCTCTATTTTATGAAAATAAGCATCTAGAGATATAAAATTTCCCCTTCTTACTTATTTGGCTGCATCCCACAAATTTTGGTATGTTGTATTATTATTGTCATTCACTTGCATGGAAATGTTTGTAATTTGCTGTTTCACCCATTCATTCTTTAGGATGAGATTATTTAGTTTCCAATTGATTTTTGGTCTGTTTTCTCCAGGACTTACAATGAATGTGATTTTTATTGCATTATGATTTTTTTAAAAAAATAATTTACTATTTCTGCCTTCCTGCATTTGATTTTAAGGTTTTTGTGTCCTAACACATGGTCAATTTTTGTATAGGTTCCATGAACCACTGAGAAAAAACTGTCTCCATTTAATTTCCCCCCATAATCTGTCATATCTAACTTTTCTTTTTGTTTACCTTCTTACCTTCTTTCTTATTTTGTGGTTTGTTTTATCTAGTTCTGAGAGAGCAAGATTGAGATACCCACTATTATATTTTTGCTGTCTATTTCTTCTTGCATCTCTCTGAACTTTTCCTCTAGGAATTTCCATGCTATGCCACTTGGTGCACACATGTTTAATATTGATATTGCTTCATTTTCTATGGTGCTCTTTTGTAAGATATAGTTTCCTTCCTTGTCTCTTTTAATTAAATCTATCTCTACTTTTACTTGATCTGAGATCAGGATTGCTACTCCTGTGTTTTTTTTTGTTTTGTTTTGTTTTGTTTTTTCATCTGAAGCATAATAGATTTTGTTCCAGCCCTTTATCTTCAACTCTGTATGTAATATTATGCTTTAAATGTGTTTCTTATAAACAGCATATTTTTGGATTCTGGCTTTTAATCCAGTCTGCTATCTGTTTCCCCTTCATGGGAGACTTCATTCCACTCACATTCACAGTTAAAATAAGTAATTCTGTATTTCCTGCCATCTTATTTACTCTTGGTTATGCTTTTCTCTTTCCTATCCCCTTTCCCTCTTCCCTAGTATTTTGTTTTTGATAACCACTTCCCTCAAACAATCCTTCCCCTTTAGAGTCCCACCCCCTTTTTTACACCTTTCTCTTAATTCTTCTGTTTTCCCTTCTATTAATTTTCCCTTTGTTTTCCCCCTTTCACTCCTATTTCCTTATGACATAGGACAAAGTTTCTTTGTGATACCAAATATATCTATTGTTCTGAGAGAACTGAATCTGATGAGATCAAGATTATCACAATGCTCATCCCCCTCCCCTCTTTCCCTCAATTATAATAAGTTTTCTTTGCCTCTACATTTGATGTGATTTCCCTTATTTTATCTCCTTTTTCCTCTTCTTCCAGTGTTATCCCTTTTATACCTCTAATTTATTTTTTATATTATCATACTATCATAATAATTATACTATCATAATAATCATTTTATAATAAAATCATCCCTCATTCTCTAAGTATATCCATAACACAAATATAGTTCTCAAGAGTTTTTTTTTTTTTTTCTTTTAACCTTTTTATGTTTCTCTTTAGTTCTGTGTTTGGACATCAAGTTTTTTGTTCAGTTCTGTTCTTTTTATTAGAAATAGGTGGAAATTCACCTACATCATTGAATATCCATCTTCTTTCCTGAAAGATAAAATTCATTTTAACTGGATATCTTATTCTTGGCTGTAATCCCAGTTCCTTTGCTTTCCTGGAATATCAGATTCCAGGCCCTTTGATCCCTTAAGGTAGAAGCAGTGAGGTCCTGGGTGATCTTTATTGTGGATCCTCAGTATTTAAATTGTTTCCTTCTGGCTGCTCACAATATCTTTTCCCTGGTATAATAGTTCTGAAATTTAGCCTTGGGGATTTATTCCTTGGGGATTTAATTTTGGGGTTTCTTTCAGGAGGTGATCAGTGGATTGTTTCAATAGTTATTTTGCCTTCTGATTCTACATCTGGGCAATTTTCTTTCATGATTTCCTGGAAGATACTGTCTAGGTTCTTTTCTCATCATAGCTTTCAGGAAGTCCTATAATCCTTAGATTGTCTCTCCTAGATCTATTTTCCAGGTCAGTTGTTTTTTCTGGGAGGTATTTCATGTTTTCTTCTATCTTTTCATTTTTTTGTTTGATTAATTCTTCCAAGTCTCATTAAATCATTTACTTCCATTTGTTGAATTCTAATTTTTAATGTTTTATTTTCTTCAGTTACTGTTTTTAGCTCCTTTTTGCAATTGACTAATTACATTTTTTGTTCATTGCATTCTTTTTTTCCCTTTTTTTCCTTTTTTTTTGTTTTTGTAATGATATCATTTTGTTTCCTCATATTTGTTCTATTTCTCTTTTAAGATCCTTTATGCAATCTTCAAAGAAAGCCTTGTGACAAGGTATCCAGCTTATGTCTCTCTCTGGGGCTTTTTCTGTAGTTGTTTTACCTTTAGGGACCTCAAAATTTGAAATCTGTTCTTCACTCTCTCTATAAAAGCTGTCTATGCTGAGAGTTCGTTTTGTTTAATTTTTATTCATTTTTTAATGGTGTGAGGTCTGTTCAAGGTAAAGGAGGGGCCGCTGGGGCAGCTGCTTTAATTTGCCCTGGGGCAGTTTTGCTGATTGAGTTATTTCAGGTGCTGAGTAGTTCTGATTGAGTTATTTCAGGTGCTGGGCAGTTCTGCTGATTGATTGATTGCTTTAGGATGCTGTGTAATGGCAGCTGAGTCTGGTGCTCTACAGGGGTTCAGTGGTTCAGAATCTACCCCTCACAAAAGGCAGATCTTCCAAACCACCAGCTTCCAATCAGGACAGATTGGCCCAAGAGGCCCACAAGAGACTCCCAGATGTGTGGAAGGCACAGTGCTTAGACTCCTGCTCCAGTTCCCTGCTCCAGCTCCCTATGCTGCAGTCTGGGTTTGACAGGCCACCCACCTGCCCGATTTAAACAAACCTGTATTGAAGTTCTTCCATCTTCTTCTAGAAATGTGTTGTATTCCAGGTATTGTGGATTCTTTGACTTCAAAACAAGTCTAGAGTCTTCATCTGCTGTTGGTTTAAGGGAAGGTGAGAGGAGGTTACAGAAACTTATGTCTGGTCTCCGCCATCTTGGCTCCATCCCTACCCTTTTAATTTTTTATCTTCTATGCCAAGTCCACAAAAACTGCTCCATAAAAACTTGCTAACTCCCAAAAACATAAGTTATTGATCTTCCCAGATAGACAATATATTTATCACTCTGTCTGTCTGTCAAAATTTCCTCTATTTTATGTTAATCATTGTCTTTCCAAAGTTGCTTGTCTTTGGTTTTCTTCCTAATATCTCTTACATATTTAGAACTATATTTTTCTTTCTGCTTCTTTCTTATTCTTCCTCTAATTATTTTTATTTGTGCAATTATTTTTCATCCATAGTGAAAATATTTTTATTTTTTTCTCTTTCAAATAATAAATGCAACCTTTCCAAATCACAATGCAGTAAAATCTGTGTGTAACTAATGGCCACAGAAATATAAACAAAAATAATTGTGAACAAAAAACTCTAGTAGTACAGAATGAGTGGGTCAAATAACAAATCATAGAAACAATCAATAATTTCAATTACAATAATGACACAATATACCAAGACTTATGGGATGCAGTGAAAATGATTTTTCTGGGGTTCAGAGCTATTCTGTATTGCCACCTCTGAAAGAATCTAACATCAGGATTTTAGAAATGTCTGAAAAGGCTTATGTGAACTGATGCTGAGTGAAGCAAGCAAAACTAGGAGAATATTGTACATAGTAACATTGAAGTTATGTGATGATCAACTATGATAGACAACTCTTCTCAGCAATGCAATGATCCAAGACAATTACAATAAAATTGGGGTGAAAAATGCCATCTGCTTCCAGAGGGAAAACTATTAAGACTATGAGAACCAAAGCATACTATTTTCATTTTTTGTTTCATTTTTTTCTTTCTTATGAATTTCTGCTTTTGTTCTGATTTTTTTTTCTTTCCTGACATGACTCACATGGAAATATGTTAAAAATGATTGCACACATATAAACTACATCAAATTACTTGCTGTCTTGGGTTGGGGAAGTAAAGGTGGGAAAGAGAAAGATTTGGAACTCACAGCCTTACAAAAATAAATGTTAAAACCACCTTTACTAAAATTGGAAAAAAATAATATATTCTTGAAATAAAATTATTTTAAAAAACATAGCTTCCTGAATGTGTAGCTTTGCAATTTTTCTTTCCTATGCTTACAATGTTGTTTCACTCTCTTGACTCAACTCAAATGCTCTTCCACCAGAAAAGTGTTACTTGATTTCCGTAAATAAGAGTTCATATTTTTCTTTGAAAATACTATATACATATGTGTTTGTGTATGTTTTGTGTGTGAGTATGTATGTATGTATGTATGTTTGGACAAATTCATTAGACTAAGTTCTTTTTTTTATTAAAGCTTTTTTATTTTATAGCATATGTATGGGTAGTTCCCCAGCATTGATTTTACAAAGCTTTCCATTACAACTTTTACCCCCAGTCCCCTCCCCTCCCCTAGATGGCAGGAAGTCCACTACATGTTAATAATGTTGAAATACTTGACAAGTTGTGCAAGAAAAATCCTATCTACAAGAGAAAAAAAATCAAAGAAAGGAAACAAAATGCAAGCAAAACTCAATAAAGAGCATGGAAATTGATCATCATGTAATAGTGTTGTTGCTATGTATAATGATCTCCTGGTTCTGCTCATTTCACTCAGCATCATTTCATACAAGTCTCTCCAGGCCTCTCTGAAATCGTCCTGCAATGTATGAGTGTCCCAGTTTTCCCACATCCCCTCCAACATTCATTGTTATCTTTTCCTGTCATTTTAGCCAATCTGACAGGTGTGTAGTGGTATCTCAGAGTTGCCTTAATTTGCATTTTTCTGATCAATAGTTATTTGGATCAACTTTCCATATGACTAGAAATGGTTTTAATTTCATCATCTGAAAATTGTCTGTTCATATCCCTTGACCACTTATCTATTGAAGAGTGGCTTGAATTCTTTTTTTTTTAATATAAAGCTTTTTATTTACAAAACACATGAGTGATTTTTCTACATTGACCTTTGCAAAAAACTTTTTTTCCCCAAGCTTTTCCCCTCCTTCCCCCCACTCCCTACCCCTAGATGACAGGTAATCTAATACATGCTAAATAGGATAAATTATATGACAAATACAAAACATGTATACATATCTATACAGTTATCTTATTGCACAAGAAACATCAGATCTGGAAAGAGAAGGAGAAAAAACAACCTAAGAAGGAAAACAAGATGCATGGAAATATTCACAGAAAGCGTTAAAATGCTGTGTTGTGGTTCACATTCAGTTCCCACAGGCCTCTCTCTGGATGTATATGACTATCTTCATCGCTGAACAACTGGTTTGAATCACATCATTGTTGAAGAGAACCATGTCCATCAAAATTGATCAGCGTATAGTCTTGTTGCTGTGTATAATGTTCTCCTGGTTCTGCTGATTTCACTCAGCATCAGTTCATCCAAGTCTCTCCAGGCTTCTCTGAAATCATCCTGCCGGCAGTTTCTTACAGAACAATAATATTCCATAACATTCATATACCATAATTTATTCAGCCATTCTCCAATTGATGGGCATCCTTTCAATTTCCAGTTTCTTGCCACTACAAAAAGGGCTGCCACAAACATTTTTGCACATGTGGGACCTTTCCCTCCTTTAAAATCTTTTTGGGATATAAGCCCAGTAGAAACACTCCTGGGTCAAATGGTATTCACAGTTTGATAACTTTTTGAGCATAGTTCCAAATTGCTCTCCAGAATGGTTGGAGCCATTCACAGTTCCACCAACAATGTATCAGTGTCCCAGTTTTCCCACATCCCCTCCAACAGTTATCATTATCATTTCCTGTCATTTTAGCCAATCTGACAGGTGTGTAGTGGTATCTCAGAGTTGTCTTAACTTGCATTTCTCTGATCAATAGTGACTTGGAGCACTTTTTCATGTGACCGGAAATAGTTTCAATTTCTTCGTCTGAAAATTGTCTGTTCATATCTTTTGACCATTTATCCATTAGAGAATGGCTTGAATTCTTATATATTTGAGTCAATTCTCTATATATTTTAGAAATGAGGCCTTTATCAGAACCTTTGGTTGTAAAAATATTTTCCCAGTTTACTGCTACCCTTCTAATCTTGTCTGCATTCATTTTGTTTGTACAAAAACTTTTTAACTTGATATAGTCAAACTTATTTATTTTGTGATTAATGATAACCTCTAGTTCTTCTTTGGTCACAAATTCCTTCCCCCTCCAGAGGTCTGAGAGGTAAACCATCCTACATTGTTCTAATTTGTTTATAATATCATTCTTTATGCCTAGATCAATAATCCATTTTGACATTATCTTGGTATATGGTGTTAGGTGTGGGTCAATGCCTAATTTCTTCCATACTAGTTTCCAATTATCCCAGCACTTTTTGTCAAATAGTGAGGTTTTATCCCAAAAACTGGGGTCTTTGGGTTTATCAAACACTAGAATACTATTGTCATTGAGTATTTTGTCCTGTGAACCTAACCTATTCCACTGATCCACTACTCTATTTCTTATCCATAACCAAATGGTTTTGGTGACCACTGCTTTATAATATAGTTTTAGATCTGGTGCAGCTAGGGAACTCTCATTTGCATTTTTTTCATTAATTCCCTCGAAATTCTTGACCTTTTGTTTTTCCAGATGAATTTTGTTGTCATTTTTTCTAGGTCAGTTAAATCATCAATTGGGAGTTTGATTGGTATAGCACTAAATAGATAGATTAGTTTACGTAGTATTGCCATCTTTATTATACTTGCTCAACCTATCCAAGAGCACTTGATATTTTTCCAATTGTTTAGATCTGACTTTATTTGTGTGGAGAGTGTTTTGTAGTTTTGCTCATATAGATCCTGACTTTGCCTTGGCAGATATATTCCCAAATATTTTATACTATCGATAGTTATTTTAAATGGAATTTCTCTTTGTATCTCTTGCTGTTGCATTTTGTTGGTGATGTATAAAAATGCTGATGATTTATGTGGATTTATTTTGTATCCTGCAACTTTGCTAAAGTTGTGGATTGATTCTAATAGTTTTTTAGTTGATTCTCTAGGGTTCCCTAAGTAGACCATCATATGATCTGCAAAGAGTGTAAATTTGGTTTCCTCATGACCTACTCTAATTCCTTTAATCTCTTTTTCTTGTCTTATTGCCAAGGCTAGCATTTCTAATACAATATTGAATAGTAATGGTGATAGTGGGCAACCTGGTTTCACCCCTGATCTTATTGGGAATGGTTCCAGTTTATCACCATTACATATGATGCTAGCTGATGGTTTTAAATAGATGCTACCGACTATTTTAAGGAAAAGTCCATTAATTCCTATACTCTCTAATGTTTTTAATAGGAATGGATGTTGGATTTTATCAAATGTTTTTTCTGCATCTATTGAGATTATCGTATGTTTTTGTTAATTTGGTTATTAATATAGTCAATTATGTTAATAGTTTTCCTAATATTGAACCATCCCTGCATTCGTGGTATAAATCCTACTTGGTCATGGTGTATGATTCTGGGAATGTTTTTCTGTAATCTCTTTGCTAATATTTTATTTAAGATTTTTCCATCAATATTCATTAAGGAGATTGGTCTATAATTTTCTTTCTCTGTTTTTGTTTTACCTGGTTTACGTATCATTACCATGTCTGTATCATAAAAGGAGTTTGGTAGGAGTCCTTCATTCCCTATTTTTTTCGAATAGTTTATATAATATTGGAGGTAATTGTTCTTTAAATGTTTGGTAGAATTCACATGTAAATCCATCTGTTCCTGGGGATTTTTTCTTAGGGAGTTTATTAATGACTTGTTCTATTTCTTTTGCTAAAATGGGACTATTTAAGTAATTTATTTCCTCTTCTGTTAATCTGCGCAATCTATATTTTTGTAGATATTCCTCCATTTCACTTAGGTTATCAAATTTATTGGCATACAGTTGGGCAAAGTAACTCCTGATTATTGCTCTAATTTCCTCTTCATTGGTGGAAAGTTCTCCCTTTTCATTTTTGAGACTAACAATTTGATTTCCCTCTTTCCTTTTTCTAATTAAATTAACTAGAGGTTTATCTATTTTGTTGGTTTTTTCATAAAACCAACTTTTACTTTTATTTAATTCAATAGTTTTTTTTACTTTCAATTTTACTAATCTCTCCTTTGTGGCTTGAATTCTTATAAATATGAGACAATTCTCTATATATTTTAGAAATGAGGCCTTTATCAGAACCATTAAATGTAAAGATGATTTCCCAATTTGATGCTTCCCTCCTAATCTTGTCTAAATTAGTTTTATTTGTATAGAAACTTTTTAACTTAATATAATCAAAATTATCTATCTGGTGTTAAATTAGGAGTTCCAGATCTTCTTTGGACATAAATTTACTCCATCTCCATAGGTCTGAGAGGTAAACTATATTACGTTCCTCTAGTTTTCTTACAAAATCACTCTTTATATCTAGATCCTGAACCCATTTAGATCTTATGTTGGTATGTGATGTTAGGTATGGGTCAAGTCCTAACTTATTCCACACTAGTTTCCAATTTTCCCAGCAGTTTTTGCCGAATAGTGAGTACTTATCCCAAAACCTGGAGTCTTTGGGTTTATCAAACACTAAATTGTTAAGGTTATTGCCTAGATTGTCCTGATAACCTATCCTATGCCACTGATCGACTGTTCTATTTCTTAGCCAGTACCAAATGGTTTTGATGACCGCTGCTTTATAATATAGTTTTAGATTTGGTACAGCAAGGCCACCTTCATCTGCCTTTTTTTCACTAATACCCTTGAAATCCTGACCTTTTGTTCTTCCAAATGAACTTTGCTACTATTTTTTCTAGATCTGTAAAATAATTTCTTGGGAGTTTCATTGGTATTGCACTAAAGAAGTAGATTAGTTTGGGTGTATTGTCATTTTTATTATATTTGCTTTGCCTACCCATGGGCACTTAATGTTTTTCCAATTGACTAGGTCTAATTTTATTTGTGTGGAATGTGTTTTGTAGTTTAGTTCGTATACTTTCTGACATTTCCTTGACAGATAAATTCCCAAATATTTTATCCGTTATTTGGAATGGAATTTCTTTTTGTACCTCTTGCTGCTGAACTTTGTTGGTAATATATAAAAATAATGATGATTTATGTGGATTAATTTTGAATCCTGACACTTTGCTAAAGTTGTGAATTGTTTCTAGTAGTTTTTTAGTTGAGTCTCTAGGGTTCTCTAAGGATACCATCATGTCATCTGCAAAGAGTGATAATTTGTTTTCTTCATTACCTACTGTGATTCCTTCTATTACTTTTTCTTCTCTTATTGCTAAAGCTAACATTTCTAATACAATATTAAATAGTAATGGTGACAGTGGGCAGCCTTGTTTCACTCCTGATCTTATTGGGAATGGTTTTAGTTTGCCATTACACTAAGTTCTCAGAGAAAAATAATAATAAGGTCTGAATAAACTTTGTCTCTTCATGTTCTTAGCATAGTGCTCTGCTCACAAAGATGTTTATTCAGTTTTTCTTGGGAAACAGCTTCAATTGTGCAAAAACACATTACCAGTAATTAGATCAAAATTCAAAACAATTCTGACTTGATCACATAAAAGACATGAATTACTTCTTTTTTTCAATTTATATTTCTAACTATTTATTCTTCAACTTCATGAGAGACAGCTTGACAAAAGAATGAAAATTCATTCTTTAAGTGCTAATTATGTGTCAGACACTAGTCAAAGCACTTAGAAGAAAAAAAAATGAAAAGCAAGGAAAACAAGAAATTAAAACAGTTCCTTCCTGCAAAGATCATATTTTCCATCAAGGAAAGGAAATAAGGAAAAGAACTGAAAAAAAAAGGAGTGGGTAGGGGAAGGACATGCATTAGTTAAGGGATGGCCCTCAAAAGTATGTGGTTTGTCAGCTGGGGTAGTTAAGCAAAAAGTTTGGATTCCAAAAGCAAAATTCTGTTTTAGTGGGAAAAAAGATTATATAGTATGTGAGTTAGAGAAGGAATAGTGGATAGAAGACTATATTTGGAGCTAGAAAGAACTGTGTTTGATTAAAATCCCTGCCCTTACTCCAACCATTTGTTAATTGTGTGACCCTTGACTCTGGGTCCATTCTTTTATCTTAAAAATAAGGAAAAATATATTGACTTACTCACAAAGTTGTTGTGAGCATCAAATGAAATATGTGAAAATACAAGTTGTTTCTTATGGAATATATTTTAACTTTCATTTTAAATCACATGGTAAAAGCAACATCAAAATTGTGTTTGTTAATTTTTTTACCCAGATCTATGATTTCATCCATTTGGAGAACTCCCAATATCCATAACCACTGTGAAATTTATAGCCATAACAAGTTTCCTATGACAAAGAGGTCATGAGCTTAGAAAAGGTCACATAACTATTATATGACTTGTTTTTTCAGAAGTTGAGTCCAACTCTAAACAATTGCTGACTTGCTATTTAATCTCACTACCTGAAGTCTTTCTATCTCCTCTCCAAACTATTCTTTACCTTGATGCCAAAAAATGTTTTTAAATAGATTTGATCTTGTTACATGGAAATATTCAATGGTTTCCTATTACCCACAGAAAAATATAAATCTTTTTTTTTCTGGAAATAGTCCACTAGCAATCTGGCTTAAACTCATTCCCTAGGCTGACTTCATGTTTTCATTTAGATAAAGAATTCTTCCAATTTTAGCAGTTTTTCCCCCAAGGTAGGTAGGACTTACCACTATGTTTTTATATTTCCAAAAATCATAGTTGAAGTACATAGTAAATTAACAATGAAATTGAAAAATGAGAATTTCTCAGGAATTTACAAAGGTATCACATTATATTGGTATAATTTAAATAGTATCTAGCATACATTTTTCTATCCATTTCAGCACTTCCTCTCTTCTTTTCCCTTCCAAAAGGCAATATCTGTATTAAGTACTTTCAATAAGCCCTTTTGAAACATTATGTCTTGTATTTTGAATGTGTATGTGTGTGTGTGTGTGTTTGTGTTTGATGAGACTCCTATTGTATCTGCAGATTATATAGATCTTTTATTAAAAGAAATTGTTTAAGCAAATTAAATAGAAGACATGGGGTTATAAAGGAAATGTTATACTGATAAATCCTTTTCAATTTTTTTTTTAAAAATCACAGATACAAATATAGATGCCCTGATCCAGATTATTATAAACACTCTATTCTTTGATTTATATCATATAAGGTTAAATGAATATAAATTCAGAATAATGAATTATGAAATAGAGAATTAAAAAACAAGGCTCTTGGGTAACTAAGAGTAAAAATGTGAGTAGAATAAAAGAGGAAATAGTATTGCTATACCATTTCATAATAAGGTCACTTTATGTGACCTTATTATGAAATACTATAGCATTCTTTAATTACAAGAATATACACTATGACAATTAATAATAACAATGATAGCTGGCATTTACATAACACTTAAAGATTTATAAAGAGATTCGTAATTATTATGCAGTTTTATCCTTACAACAACATTGGAAAGATGTTATTATTATTTCAATTTATAGATAAGGAGAGTGAGTAAGACAGATGGAGATTGAGTCAGAGAAATGTTAAGTGATTATCTAGAATTATAAGGCTAGTAAATATGAGATAATATTATAATTCTGGGTTTCCTTTTTTTAATTTATTAATACATTTTATTTGCAAAACATATGTATGGGTAATTCCTAAACATTAACCCTTACAAAGCTTTCTGTTACAAATTTTCCCCCCTATTCCCCACATCTCCCCTAGATGGCAGGATATTCACTACATGATAATTATGTTAGAATACTTAAGAAATCGAATATGTGTATAGTTATTGCATCATTTTTTTGTGCAGGAGAAATCATATCTACGAGAAAGAATAATCCAATAAAGGAAATACAATGCAAGAAAACCTCAATAGAGAACATGAAAATGTTATGTTGTGGTCCACATTTCACATCCCTCTCTCTGGGTGTATATGGCTCTTTTCAATAACCAATTAGAACTGGTTTGAAGCATTTCATTGTTGAAGAGAGTCATGTCCATCAGAACTTATCCTCATATAGTATTGTTGTTGCCGTGAATAATGATTTCCTGGATCTGCTCACTAAGCTGAGCATGAGTTCATGCAAGTCTCTCCACGCCTCTCTGAAATTGTCCTGCTGGTAGTTTCTTATACAGCAATAATGTTCCATAACATTCATATACCATAATTTATTCAGCCCCTCTCTAATTGATGGGCATCC
>JAJPUD010021889.1:0-22341 GCA_023553655.1 Myrmecobius fasciatus | reverse complement strand
GGGGGTTAATGTAAGTTCTTCTAAGATCCTTTCTAGCTTTATATTTGTGACATAATGATCCTATATTTATGATCTGATGATCAGAATGAATATCCTTCAGATTATCAAATGAAAAAAAAAGCAGACTTTCTGAATGATTAAAATTGTGAGGATCAAAAGAAAATGTATGCAAATCCTAAAGCATCCCCATGTCATTTGTTATTACTATTAACATTATCTTCAATACCTACCTTAGAGTATGTTATTTATTAGATGAAATATTTTTAAAGTATCCCCTTTCCAATAAATCGGCTTTCCTGAATCTTGTCTTAGTCACATAGAATGGGCCTTTTACTGTTACCTGAAGGTATCTTTAAAGCAATCAATTACCATGTCTTTTATATTACATAGAAGCTTATGGAATATTTCTGGTGTCTTCTAATTACCAGTGTCCTAAAAATTATCAATAAAACTCTAAGAAAGTTTAAATGATTAAAATTCTCTAGAAAACTGCAGTCTTCACTAAATTGAAAACTGAATAGCAATGATGTCATTATACATTCTTAAGCACCCACAGGGTGATGCTGTATACACATAGAGAAATTATTCTGTCCTACAGCTTGCAATCTAAAATTAGATAAATACAGCCAAACCAGATAAACATAGACAGGTTTTTTTGTTTTTTGTTTTTTGTTTTTGTTTTTTAAAGAAGGAACTGAAAAAGAAAGAGGCCAAAGAAGTTGATGGGAAAAGAAACAGAATACAGAGAACATACAAATAGTTTATTTACTTTCCTTTTGGCAATCATCTTTATCAGATGGTAAAAACAGTAAGTGCTATCAGGGATTAACCACACTATATGTCATTAGTTGTGAAGGTTCTAAAAATTCATTGTCAATAAATTAATAATATTAACATTTTGCCTGCCTCTAATGCTTCTTTGAAGAGTGGAGAAAGATCCCAGTGTCTTGAACATTATGCTAACTTGATTTTACTAAGCTGGGAGAGGCTTCAAGAATGGAGAGATGAGTCTGTCATCCAAGAACCAATGTCGGCTAAATCCAAAGGGGTTTAAAGCAGTTTGGTCAAAGGGTAATAAAATTTTTTGGCCATAATTCCACAAGACAATTTATAGTTCAGTTTCAAGTCTATTAAGCTGGACGGTGATCCTTACTGATGAAATTACAATCCTAGAGCAGAGTCACAAAATAGAGTATCCTTTTAAACTATGAATTATGAAGTTTGAAATATTTTTTATTTTAATAAGAAATGTCATAGTCCAATGTAAAATTATCTCACTGGGACATATTTTAAATTCTTTTTTGTCTTTGGTTTCTACTGTGTGTGTGGTTTTTTTTCCCTCTTGGTTCAACATAGAAACAATTTGAGCAGACTTTTGCCTTACCTTTTTATGCTTATAAAAGTAATAGTGTATTTATTAATCTCATAATTATAAAAACACTTTTTAAAGGAACCTAAAAGAAACGACTTAAGGGCAGGAAAAAGGTCTGGAGGGGGTTACTTTTTTTTTTTTTAGGTTTTCTGATAATTCTCTATTTCATCTCATATTTTCTGTTCATCAAGCTTTTTTAAAAAAATATCTTGATGATACTGATTTCTATTGAGAAGTCTAATACCACCCATCAGAGAGGGGAAAGAACAGGACTGGAGAGAGAGTCCAAAAACCTGCTTCCCCAGTGTGTAAGTCCCTTGAGTGACTGTAGTCAATTCCTCTGTGACTCCTTTCTTTTTTTTTTTCTTTTTGCTGGGACATTGGGGTTAAGTGACTTGCCCAGGGTCACTCAACTAGGAAGTGTTAAGTGTCTGAGGCCAAATTTGAACTCAGGTCTTTCTGAATTCAGGGCTAGTGCTCTATTTGCTGCACCACCTAGCTACCTGACTTTTTTTTTTTGAATCTATAAAACAGGAGAGTAATTTTGAATTATTGCTTCAAAAGAACATTGAAAAGAAAGTGCTTTTTAAGTCGTAAAGAGCATTAAAAGTTCAGTTTCATCATTTTATAATAGTCATGTTTCAAAACAAAAACAAGTTATGCCCCATTGTTTGCTTAAACACAAATCAACTGTCAATTTTATTTACTATTACAAAGTCAACTTTTACAGGAAATACCAAATAAACGAACAACTAAGAACAAGATCCTAAGTTTAGCTCTGAAAAGGATGTCAGAAATGATTTAGCTGAACATCCTATTTATAAAGATGAGGAAACATTCCTGGAGAAAGTTATAAAGATTACTCAAGTAAGTAAAAGAGACTGAAAAGAGAACCTGGTTTTCTCACTTCCAATTGAGTGTTCTTTCAACTCTTTAAATATTCTTTTCAACTTTTCCCGTTCATTTTATCAATCAACCGACTTTCAAGTTGTAACATTTTATTCCTACCTCAAATTGAAAGTGAACTAGGATGTGAAATTCACAAGAGAAATCCTGAACTAAGTTTCTAGGTAGGTGATAGCATGTAGTTAATTTCCTTCAGGAATGCAAAAGGAACTCTTTCTCGTAGGAGTTTGCAACTGTTTTGTTGTTGTTACTGATCTTTTTTTTGGGGGGGGAGGTGCATCATAAGTATACCTATCCTAGTAATAACAAAATCATTACTGTAATTAATCTGCCAGTATTTGATCCCTAGCATTGCTAAAGGTGAAGTCCTAATAGAATTTATAGAAATTATTTTTAAAGCTTTTACCATATGGTATTTTTCCTAGGTGACAGTTCTCAAGTGTTCAAGAACCCTGAGTTCTTGGGGTTGGATAGAGAAAACGCCATTCACTTTTTGCATGTTCTGGATATTTAAAATACTCTGCAAAAAAAAAAAAAGTGTCATATACCTTATTAGGAATAGAAAAATCAAGAAGCCAGCACAGTGCCTTGCTCATACGCAGAAGGGACTTAAGCGTGGGCTGAACGAAATTGAAAAAGTCTGCCAAGTGGCACAGTAAGGTACTAATTGATACTCAGGACCTAGACCAGAAGGTATTATTAACCTGGGTCCATAAACTTTTAATTTTTAAACTGTATGTCAATACAATAGGCTTCCTATGTTTTATTTTCCTGCATTTAAAACATTCTGAGAGGGGGTCCAAAAGCTTCAGATTGACAAAGGAGTTCATGACCCCACTTCTCTGCCCTGCTCCCTCCCAAAAAAAGGTTAGGTACTCCTAACCCTTAGAAGGAGGCAACTTCTGGCATAGAACATTAAATCCAAAGGACCAAAGAAAAGCCTGATACGCAAAATTCTTCCCCAATTAGAGTCATCTGATTAATAGCAAGTGTCTAGAGGCGGTGTGGAAACTGGGGCTAACATCCCAGATTAAGAAAAAGAAGCAGGGGGTCCTGAAGGCTCAGTTTATCGCTCAAGAACGTGACCTTAACCGAGCCCTAGATAGGCACGTGCTTGCTGTCACGCGCCCCCACCCTCAACCCCCATCCCGAGCCCCCGCGGAAAGGGGCTCCCCATAGGGGAGGCAGCGACCGTTTAACCGAAGACGGAAGTCCGGACGCGGGAGGTGGCAGTGGGGGTGGGGGTGCGGTGAGTCGGGGTTCCCCGGGCCCCAAGGGAGAGAACCCGAGCTCCGCACGGCCCGAGGCAGCGGGCGGCTCCCCCACGCCCCGGACGTTCGCTGCTCGTAGCCTAGGGGAGGGCGGGAGATGTGGCCGTTGGACTACGGGTCCCGGCCGGCTACGCTGCCTCCCGTGGTCGCCAAAGCGGGGGAAAGCGCTGCAGGCTGGGAATCGTAGTCTGGCTGGCCTGGGGTAACCGGGAACCGCTCACTGCTCCGTCCCAAGCATATTTCTGACTGGGGGTTGGCTTCTGGTCGCCCTCCACCCCGGGAGGGGTGCTGGACAGAGGTTGCGGGAGGTGGGGGGGACGTCCCCGGGTGGGGGTGCATTAGGAGGCGGTGAAGGGGGGAGGGGGAGGCTTAGAGAAGTAGGCTGAGGCCGCAGCACGTGGGGGGTAGTTAGAGCGAGGGAACCAGGAAGCTCCCGCGTGCCGCCCACCACCGCAGTGACGGGTTAACGCTTCTCCTGGTGGAGGGTGGGTCGGGGACCTCCTCCGCGAGAGAATCGCCCCTCCCCCAGCCTTGCGTCGATCCTCGCTCCGCCCCATCCTCTGACGCATGCGCGGTGACCCCACCCCCTTGTCCTCTCCACCCCACCCCTCCCCACACCCGCAGCTGCCGCCACCGCCTCTCCCTCTCCTTTCTGCTTTTTCCTCCTCCTCCTCTTTTTCTCTCCCCTCCTCCCCTTCATCTTCCTCTTCGTCCTCCCCCTCCTTGTGGACTGACGCTCGCGCCGGGCGCCGGCGTCAGACGCGTGGGGGCGGGGCGAGTACGACGCCGGGTATAAGTAGAGGGTGCGGGAGGCGGCGCGTCCCCTTCTCCCCGGCGGTTAGTGCTGTGAGTGCGGAGTGTGTGCTCCGGGCCCGGAACACACATTTATTATTAAAAAAATACAAAAAAATACAAAAAAATCTTTTAAAAAACCCACAAAAAAAATCATAAAAAATCCGCGTCTCCCCCGCCGGAGACTTTTATTTTTTTCCTCTTTTATAAAATAACCCGGTGAAGCAGCCGAGACCGACCCGCCGCCCGCGGCCCCGCAGCAGCTCCGAGAGGGAACGAAGAGACAGGCCTTCCCCGCCGCCAGGATCACAGCCACCTCACGAGCCAGCCCCTGAGCAAGCAGCACCGGTAGCCGGCGGCGGATCGTACTCGTTCCGTGGCCGTTGAGTAGTTTTCGATTCCGGTTGATTTTTGTCCCTTTGCGCTTGCCCTCTCTCCCCTCCCCCCCAGCCCCCCGGCTCCAGACTCCGGCCCCCCACACTCCCTTACCTCTTCCCACGGAAAGTTCGCGGCTTGTGGCCCTTCGGGCGGCGGCGCCGAGATGAACCCCAGCGCCCCCAGCTACCCTATGGCCTCGCTCTACGTGGGGGATCTGCACCCCGATGTGACCGAGGCGATGCTCTACGAGAAGTTCAGCCCGGCCGGGCCCATCCTCTCCATCCGGGTCTGCAGGGACATGATCACCCGCCGCTCCCTGGGCTACGCCTATGTCAACTTCCAGCAGCCGGCGGACGGTGAGAGCCCGGGGCCGGGAGGGAAAGGGTCGGGGACGTAGAAACCACGAGGGATCCTAGGACCGGATGGGGGTGGGTCCGAGGGGACAGTCTGGGAGGGAAGCACTTTGTGGGTGGGAGATGGACCGAGGGAGAGCCAAGGTTTGGTGCCCAAGTTGGGGGGAAAAGCCGCGTCCCGGCTAGCTACCCCTGGAGCCATGTTCGTACACACGCGGCACCCACACGCCCCCCGCCCCGAGCACTTCCTCCTTTGCGACCATTTTCTCGGCCGCAAAGCCACTTCCAAACTTTGATGACGCGTAGGTTTGGGGGTTGGGATCTTGTATTTCCCAAGCCCTCCCTCTCTAAGGCGTGGGTTTACTGGTTTGGGGCGTTGGGCGCCGGCCCATTCCACAGCTGCCAGTGATGTGACTCCTCAGGTATACGGGGGGCCTCTACCCTTGGGGAAGATGTTCATGCCAAGAAGTAAGGTGGTGCCCCCCAATTACCACGTGTTGAACTCTATAACCCGTAGGCCAGAGGCCTAGCTCTGTTGAAATCTCCAAGAGAACTCTGGCCCTTGAAATCCAGTTCGACACTTTTGCTGGAATATAAAGCCCATTGGAAAGTGTTGGGGTGTGTAGTTGATGAAAGACTGCCTCTGGGTAATTCGCCTTCATCTCAATCACCCCAATTTGGCCTCCCTTGACCATTATAAATGCTAAAGTTCAAAACAGTATACTTAAAATTCGAACTTGGATCTGGTTGGCTTCAAGCTGTTTAGAAATTTGCTCGATATTTTCTTTGCTTTCTGTTTCACCAGATGTGACTTTGAGGTTTCTTCTGTGTTACAAAGTTGCATCGCATAATACTAATATAACCATTACCTTTGCAGTATAGTGGAATTTTTATTTTAATGTGAAATAACTGCCAAACTGGGTTTTCATCTAGAATCGAGATTGTATCAATTAGTCCCAATTCATAATTTCTGGAACACGATAAAAAATGTATTGTGAATTCAATATAAATTTATGGCTTGTTAACTTGACAGGAATCAACTTTTTCAAAACTCCATTTAATGATACAATCCCAGTTTTTATATACCAAAGAGGAAAATTTAAAATTTCTGAATTGCAAAACTTTTATGTTTAAGTCTTAGTTGTTGACTAACTTTTTTAGTTAATTTCATTACCAGTTCTTAAACCAAAAATACTTCTGTGAAATTGATCAGCATAGTCTCCCTAAAATTTTAATTCGAGTCTGCTCTTTTGTCTATTAAAACTAATTGTAGATGGTACTAAATGGTTTTTCCCTAGAGATTTTATTTTTCTGACTTTTTATTTAAATCACTTTTTACTTTTGACAACTAATTGATGAAATGAATACAGTAATTTGGCCATCACTAATAACCAGAAAATGTTAAGATGGAGGTTATTCATGCATTGGCTCATATATAGATAAAAGAGTTGAGACAAACTTTGAAAGTTTTAGAGAAAAATAAAAACTACTTTGCTAGAAAAAGTTCAGCTGTAGGTTGCCATGGATACAGGGTTCTGTTTACATTACTGCTCCTTTCTAGTAGTTAAAGAGTAGTACAGCAACCAATCAACAGAAAGCATTTCTCCTTTGAGACTATATTTTTATAATTTGTAGGCTTCAGGGTCAATTTAAAGCAACTATTCAGAGCTGGGTTGGGTTTTTTTTTCCCCCGTTTGGTTTGTTTTTAGCCTGCACACTACTTGATAGGATGCCCTTGTATATTCATCTTTCAAAAAGTAACCAACTAATTTCTAATAAATAGGAAGCAGTGATTCATTCAAAAGAAGTTCAAGCAATGTCAGCTAAAACCAGGAGAAACTTGAGTATGTGTGGCCGATTGATAATGGGCTGGTTAGCTGATTTCCAACATGTAGAAACTAACTTTCGTTAGCAGAAAAGTGCCAAGGACATCATGAAAAGTGGATGTTTTCATACTAATGATGGTCCTTTGGCCCTAGGGCTAGATTTTTTCTAACATGAGGTATCCTATAGGTAGAATAGCCAATCTTTAATAAGTCATCTTGACTGCAACCAGAACTATTACGATAAAGAATTGATAGTTGTTTTTGTGTTACTTGTATCTTTGTCTAGCAAACATCTAACTCCAGTGATAAGGTGCAGTGTATACCATAGAAAGAATATTTACATCGAGGGAAAGATTGTGGAATATAACAAATACCATAAATTAAACTTGATCATCTGATTATTTGGAAAAATCAGGATAAATTGTGGCTATTTGGTTAAAAGAATGGATATCGGATAAATAAGGAAGATGTCAGTAATTTTGAAATTATGTATTAATCACCTTTTTGTTCATGTGAATAAATGATTTCTGATGTTTCATTTATCACACCACACTTTGAACAGATTAAAAGGTATTGACAACTTCTTCCTTGCCTGATATTCACAAAGGTAATATTGACAAATTCTTGTGAGATTTTTTTTTAAGGTATTGTGGGCCTTTTTTCCCTCAGAATATATGATCTTGAAAATACTTTAGAACATAAAAGATAATCTGATTTTTTCCCCCCCCACAGCTGAACGGGCATTGGATACAATGAATTTTGATGTCATTAAGGGCAAGCCAGTGCGTATCATGTGGTCTCAACGTGATCCATCACTACGTAAAAGTGGTGTGGGCAATATATTCATCAAAAATTTGGATAAATCCATTGATAATAAAGCATTGTATGATACATTTTCTGCTTTTGGAAACATCCTTTCTTGTAAGGTAAGTTAAAACTCCAGCTAAAGAATATATTAATCTGCAGTATATAGTCAATGCTTGGATGAGGAAAATTTCAGAGATCAGAATATAATACTTAGAAACTACTAAGCAAATAATAACTTTAGTAACAAATGATAATACATTTTTAGGTGGTATGTGATGAAAATGGGTCAAAGGGCTATGGATTTGTACACTTTGAGACACAGGAAGCTGCTGAAAGAGCTATTGAAAAAATGAATGGAATGCTTCTTAATGATCGAAAAGTGTAAGTATATAGCCATCTTGATAGTTTTAATATATCTAACTTGTTGGGACCATCTAGTTGGTGGTACAAGAGCTAAGGAAGTAGTTTGAAGTCACCTTGGGTGATTTCTGGAATTCAAAATTTTGTAAGATCTGGGATAAGAATAGATATTAAAAGTGCCTCCTATGTGCAATAAATTGTGATTATTTATTTGCACTGTGGGTGCAAACACAACCAAAAAGTTCATGTTCTATTGATAATAATATAATTTAAAATTTTAATATTTACTTTAAATGCTAATACAAACAGCCAGGAAAAATTGTGGGAAGTAAAAATCACATACAGAATTTGAAACTGAACAAAAAATGAAACAAAGGCATGCATAATCAGAATGTTTTACATTTTGAAAGTTGTTTTATAAGGTAGTAATCTTGACAATGGAAATTTTGATTAATTTTCCTAAATGTTTCCAATGATTTTTAAAGATCACAAAGTAGATAAATTTTTGAAATAAAAATTAGTAAGAAGTGATTTAAATGAAAGACTTTTCACATTTTTGCCTAAATAATGAAGCCGTTTAAATTGCAAATCTTCACAGAAGTGAAGTGCCAAAAACTCGGGTTTTAGTCTGATGCATCATTCTTAAGCTTAGTAAAAGGAACCTGATTTTATAGCATTCATCTAAATTTTTCTGAAGACAATCTTGATCTAAAGACCAAAGTCAATATCTTGATTTGGATACCAAAAGGAAAACAAAGGTAGATTTTGGTCTCTTTCAGAGTAACAATTCCGTGCATTGGAGTTTGGATTAAGAAGATTACTCATGAATATGAAAACAAGACCTAAATACCATAACTACATCAGCAAAAAATTCTCATTGTACCCCCCCAGGATTTTTATGCTTATGGATAAGTGAACTAAATCTGGGTTCTTTTTGCTACAAGTGGCCAGAAATTGCTTGATCACTTGATCACTGCAAGGATCAAAAACAATGAAGTCACCAGATATTTTTATTTAGGCTGAGTGAAAATGGCTAAAATTGAAAATATAATTTGATGATGATGATTAATTTTTAAAAAACCCAAGTGACTCTTTGGCTGATAGAGCTAGACAAATGGAATATCTGTAATAAGATGTTAACATTAAGAAATGGGGCACAGTGGGTAGAATGTTAGTCCAGGAATTAGGAAGACCCGAGTTCAAATTCAGCCTCAGATTTGTAATAGTTCATTTGACACCCTGGGCAAATCTCAACCTTAATTGAGGAAATTGGGATAATAGCACCTACTTAGCTCAGGTATATCAGTAGATAACATTTGTAAAAAAGTACTTTCACAGTGCTGGAACATAGTAGGCACTATATAAATGTTTTTTCCCTTATTAAAAGTCAAGCATTTAAGTGTGTTGGGCACTGTGCTATTAGGGATGCAAAAGAAAGGTAAAACAAGCATTCTGAGCTCTGTTGAAGGGATTATAACTACTAAAAACCTAAAAAGTAGTTGTGTTACTAGTAAGAAGTCCGTGAGATAGCACTGCAGTAGAATTCTAGGATTAATGTTGTTTTTCCCAAAATATGGTTTCAGAGCATTTAGAGACTTAAAGGGAAAGGAAAGATTGAATACAAATGTGGAAATGCCCACATGTAAATAGTTTTGTTTTAGGTTTAATATTTTATAGAAAAATGCTGCTAATAGAAATCAGCTGGAATCCTATTCACTTGTCTCCCCCCCCCCCCAAAAAAAAAAAAAAAAACCTGGTTTAAAATAAAGTGAGGTTGACTTTGCACTGGTTTGCCTCAAACTTTTTTTTTTTTAATTCAATCATGTCTGACCCTATTTGGGGTTTCCTTGCAAGAGATACTGAAGTGTTCTGCCAATATTTTCTCCAGCTTACTTTGCAGATGAGGAAACTGAGGCAAACAAGGGTGTGACCTGTCCAAGGTCACGCAGCTAATGAGTGTCTGAAGTGGATTTGAACTCAGGAAAATAAATGAGTCTTCCTAACTCTCTAGGCTTTATCCATTTCATCACCTAGCAGCCTCTGGAGACTACAACAAAATTTTTAAAAGATTGTCAAAAATAATTATAAAATCAACCCAGCTTTTTTCTGATCTAAAAGGAAAAAAATCACACAAAAACTAACGTTTGTCTTTATGTTTCTGTAATTAGCTTTGTCGGTCGATTTAAGTCCCGTAAAGAAAGAGAAGCAGAACTTGGAGCTAGAGCAAAAGAGTTCACCAATGTTTACATCAAAAATTTTGGTGAGGACATGGATGATGAAAGACTTAAGGAGCTCTTTGGCAAGTTTGGTAATGTCTCTGTTATATTTCTTTACATTTGTAAAGTTCTAAGCCATAATTTTAATTTTTTGCTTAAAAAAATTACATGGTGTGCTTTGTAGATCTTAAAATTTAAATTGTCATTTTTACTATAACATTTCAGTCTACTGAAAAAATCCATGTAAATGTGATTCTAATTCTCTTGATAAGAATAGCAATGCATTTTCCAGGTGATTGGAGCCAGCCAACTTAATAGGAAATGTTCCAGCATTTTAAGTAGTTTAAAGAAATGGTATTTAAGCAAAGGGTTTAAGTACTTTGAGATGGCAAAGTCAGAAGTCATTGTTTACATGTTTGAACTAAATTTACAGAATCAATACTGTGGATTTTAGGATAGGTACTAGGGATGATCTCTTGGGCCATGTTATCACATAGTACTAGTCCTCAAAAGCATGACATTTTGACTTTTTTTTAAACTTGTGTTTGAATAGAGGTATTTTTGTTTTTTTAAACTAGATATGCATACCTAGTATGGTGGACTAAATAAAGGGACTGACCCTGGAGTCAGAAACATCTGGTTTCAAGTCTTGTCCCTGACACATGCTAGTTCAGTATATAAGGCATAGTAAATCTCTGAGAACTTGAGGCAACTCTAAAGCTTTTGAGTGGCTTGTGTGGGTATATGGTGGTGAAAATTTTTCCTATACCAGGTCCAGGGGAAAAGTTTATTGAAAATCATTTATGTGGAAGAAGGAAGACAGACTAGTCTAAGGGAATGGGAGGATAAATTGGTTTATAAAAAATAATCACCCAGGTATACCAGTCTTATCAAACTTTGTAGCTTAAGGATACATCATATGTCACTTATTTCAAGTTGGGTCAAGGTTTAACCAGTTGTGGTGATTTCATTTTCTTGTGTTCACAAAACATTTGTTCAAAGTAATGTTTTTCTATTAATCACTTAGGAAATTTTTCTTCTTAAATCTGCCTCTCAAGGAGAGTACCTGTAAAAGATCATACAAAGGGCTTTGTAAACATTTATAAAAGAATGTCTGTTTACAGGTTTAATGTAGCTTTTTGTATGTTAGAACTTCATGTGGTCTTTAATACTATAAATAAGTCCCAAGTTTTTTTCCCATACTTATTTTCTCTTCCTGATATGTTGAATTTTAGAAAATCAGTTACAGCTTTTGAGTAGTTTTAAAATACTATGTCATTTTCTTTTAAAGGGCCTGCTTTAAGTGTAAAAGTAATGACTGATGAAAGTGGAAAATCCAAAGGTTTTGGCTTTGTGAGCTTTGAAAGACATGAAGATGCACAAAAAGTAAGGCTTTAATTTTTCCAAATTATGATCATCTTGTATGCAAATAGAGCACTAGTAGTCTCTTGGGAAAAAAAAGGCATTGTGTTATTTTAATCCTCATTGTGTTATCCAATTTAGAGTTGTTACATTTCTGTTTTACATGAAAAATGAGTTGTGAGAAGTTTATGATCCAAGTGAATTTGAATGATGTTTTGGTTTTTGGTTTTCAAAACAGACCAATTTGATTGGCCATTGTCAATTATAGTTTAATGGACTACCCTATGGATCTAAATTAAATAGTTTTATCATTTGTGATCTTTAAGGCTGTAGATGAAATGAATGGAAAAGAACTGAATGGGAAGCAAATTTATGTTGGCCGAGCTCAGAAAAAAGTGGAAAGACAGACGGAACTCAAGCGCAAATTTGAACAAATGAAGCAGGATAGGATCACCAGATACCAGGTTCGAAGGGGTTTTTTTCTGTTTAATTAACAGTGAATAAGACCAGGGTGGAGAACATTGTTATTTGAGCTGAGAGGGAAAAGAATGCCACTGTGGTAAAAATAAATTGATTCGATATAGTTTTAAAAGTAAGATAGGAAGCTAAAAATAATTTTCTGGGAGGAGGGGAATAAAATGAAAAATGACCAGTGAGGTGCAGTTTTTTGTTTTTGTTTTGTTTTTAAACACCACCAGAATAAATAAGATTTTGTGGAACTCTTGAAATTTCCCCAATAAGAGCATATTAGTGGCTTGATTATAATTAAGCATGAATATCCACTTTTGAATTCTAATATCCTTAAGACTTTTCCTTAATTACTGTTAACTGTTTCTTTTTAGGGTGTTAACCTATATGTGAAAAATCTTGATGATGGTATTGATGATGAGCGTCTGAGAAAGGAATTCTCACCATTTGGTACAATCACTAGTGCAAAGGTAAAGCTTTGGATTTTAGATTTTCTAAATATGAAAAAATGTTTCCTTTTGAAAAGTGGCATTTCTTATATATTTGTATATATGTAGATGGGTGAAGTAAATTATTAATCTAAGTACCCATTATAAGCAGTAAATATGTAGTAAGACTAAATGCTCTCCAAGAAATTGTTCAAAAACAGTTGTAATCAAGTTTTAAGCCTAACTAATTAGATCTATGATCAGTAAGCCTGCTGTTTTGGGTAGCCTGCTGTTACTTCTGTTAGAGGTAAACAAACAGGTTATTATGTTTGATTTTAGAGGCAGTGTTTCAACCCCTGGAGTTGAGGGCAGAGGACAAAGAGACCGGTGCCTTAGGAAAATTGGACTAGAGTTGGGCAAGACTTGAAGGTTTATCCAAATTGGCCAGTCTACGCATGAGGTGTCATGTTAGTCTCTTGAGAGGAAGAGAATAGGTGTTATTTAAAATGACAGGATTTGACAACTGGTTGGATAACATGAGGATGAAAATGTTAAGTCAGAGAGTTGTGTGTGTAAAAACACCTTTAACTCTAGTTTTAGAACCCTTGATAGAGGAGTCTGATTTTGATAACTTCTTGAGATTTGCCCTTGGGGCAGTGGACCACATATTTTGGATTTTTAGTTATAAAACATAAATGAGCCAACAATAGAGAACGTGGTGAGCACAGAAGTTGTACTAATAGGTATTGCAGGGAAATAGTTATGAGTTCAGCAATGAAAATTGGGATATTGGAAAGGAGAAAGGATGAGATAGGCTACTTTATTTGTGATTCCATTTAAGGTACAGTTTTTGATTCTTTTTTTCATGAAGTAGAGTAATTTGCATACTAGAGACGGCTACTTTTTAGCCTTCATTCTACAATGAAAAAATGCACGGGTTTCTGTTTTCATATGAGGCCTGATATAAGTATGACTGCATCTCAAGCATTTTTTCCCTTAGTCCAGTATCTGGGTGCCTTGCTATTATAAAAGGATTATCCATTGAAAATTTAATAAATTTGTGAACCAGATTACCTTAAAGGAGACCAGTGGTGATTTGTAAATTAAGTGACAGCTTTCTAACTTATGTGGGGATCTAAATTCTCATAACTATTAGGTACTTTACCTTAAGGCATTATTTAGCAAATGATCTAGGGGGTGTTTTGAAATAGAACAATCAAATCTTTGTAACCATTAGAAGAAAAGCAACTTGGCTTGTCCATAAAGACACTGACAGTTCCATCTGGAATTTGTTTGGAGTTTGGAAATAAATTGAAGTTGTCTCTTAATAAATTTGGACAAATTTCATTGGAACTGAGAATAACAATGAAAAATTGATCAGTAAAGAAAATCCAATTTTTTTTAAAGCATTTGGCCAGATTATGCTATTCTCCAATATTTATTACTACTTCTCAATTTGTTAGTGATTGACAGGAAGCAGATCATCTTGGATTTTTCCCAGTTTGGGGGGCTTAGCTTAAAAGGGGGAATGGGATGACTTTTTTTTTTTTTTTTTTTTTTTTTGCTAAAAGTTGGATGTTGTAGAAAACAAGTAACTTGGAACATAATCTAGCATAAACCCAAATATGCAGTATTCAGAAATAATGTGACATTTCATTAGTTAGTTCTTAGGTATGGTGGAATGAGTTTTCTAGGCTTAAGGTTCCTATAGTTTTCTAATTCTGGGGACTCTGAATACAAGCACTCCCCTTTATTCAACTATTTGTTGATTATTAGTTGTGACAGAGGAAGCAGTGCATTTTGGGTTTTCTCCTTGAGGCATTCAGAGAAAAATAAACCTCAATCCATACCAATTAGTGTACTGGGCTAAACATAGGATGCAGAATATAAGTAAGTTAATTTTGGAGAGATTCCAAGAGTATGAAACACCTGTGGTAAAAGTTTAGTATGCTATCCAGGGGTTCCTTCTATTATATAATAAGCATTTAACTTGAGATTCCTACAACTTATTAGCTCAGTGACCATTGAAATGAGCAACTTGGTCTTCTGAGTCCCTGCTTTGTAATTAGGAAATAAGGTTAAATACTTAAAATAATGAAGAAATGAGATAATGCATGTAAAGTTCTTTGTGCATACTTGTTATGCATCTTGGATTGTGTTTAATTTCAGTGGTTTTTGTGTGTTCCCTCCTCTTTGAACAAGGTGATGATGGAAGGTGGCCGCAGCAAAGGGTTTGGGTTTGTATGTTTCTCTTCGCCAGAGGAAGCCACCAAAGCAGTCACAGAAATGAATGGCAGGATTGTTGCCACTAAGCCATTGTATGTAGCTTTAGCCCAGCGCAAAGAGGAGCGGCAGGCTCACCTCACAAACCAGTATATGCAGAGAATGGCGAGCGTCAGAGCTGTGCCCAACCCTGTAATCAACCCCTATCAGCCTCCTTCAGGTTACTTCATGGCAGCTATTCCTCAGGTATGCACAAAAGAAAAGACACCCACTTTGTTTTTAAAATTAACTTTGTATGTAACATTTGACATGAAGGTGTTTCATAATAAAATCATCAGTATCTGTGGTATATGTTTTGCTAAGTTTATTTCAGTGAAAATATAATGGAGGTAGTTGGAGATGATAGACATGATTGGTTTATTTTTGTTCTGCAGACTCAGAACCGTGCTGCATACTATCCTGCTAGCCAAATTGCTCAACTCAGACCAAGTCCTCGCTGGACTGCTCAGGGTGCCAGACCTCATCGTAAGCTCTCCCCCTTTCCTCCCAACCCCCCCCCCCAAATTTTTTAAATAATATATTTAGCAGTGGACATCATTAATAATTGTTTCAAATTATTATAGTCAAAGTACTCTTTGATTACTCTTAAGCTCCTTTTCACAATAATGTGTTTAAGGATCCATGAAGTGAAGTCATCCTTAAGGAGTTTTATTTTCATGAAAATAGGCATAACTTAATTTTACTTTCTCTTTAAACTTGGTTTAGTTCATTTAGTGGTCTTAAGAGGGAGTATGAAGAAAGTGTTCCTAGCTAATAACTTGGTTTTATAGTCCTGATATGTGTCCACATCTGTTCAGGTGTGAGGTAAATGAGATTGAATATTAAAGTATGAGTAATATATGGCTGAATTTCTAAATTAAGCATTCCAGAATATGCCCGGTGCTATCCGCCCAGCAGCTCCTAGGCCGCCATTTAGTACAATGAGACCAGCTTCTTCACAGGTTCCACGAGTCATGTCAACACAGCGTGTTGGTGAGTGTTGTTAATCTTTGGCATGTAATGAATAGCCAAAAAATTTTTAAGATTTAATTTAATATTAAATTAATATTCCTTCCTCCCCTCAGCAAACACATCAACTCAGACAATGGGTCCACGTCCTGCAGCTGCTGCAGCTGCAGCTACTCCTGCTGTCCGCACAGTTCCACAATATAAGTATGCTGCAGGTGTTCGCAATCCTCAACAGCATCTTAATGCACAACCACAGGTTACCATGCAGCAGGTATGGATTTAATTCTGATTATAAAAGGTGGCCATCCCGACAGGAACTGAAGGCAACAGCATAATAAAGCAGTTGGGTGATTTTAAAAAAAGTTTATTAGCATCTGTCTCCATTTTTCAATAGCATGTAAAATGCAAGTTTTTTTCCATAATAGATGAATAACACAGAATTTTAAAAAAATAGAACGTTTGATTATTTCTTAGCTACAGAACTTAGAGATTAAAAAAAACAGATGATGCTTAACAACCAATTGCTTTGTTTTCAGTCAGAGAACCAAGTCACTTCAGTTTCTTCTTTATCCTGACTATTTGATGTGCAGTTTAGCAAAATATTGGTGGAAACGTTTGCAGGAGTGAAGGAAAAAAAGGAGGTTTCAGGGGTTACTTTGGAATGGGCTGTGAGCCTTGGAAATTCTGTATTACCATTTTATTTCATATTCAAATATCCAGATTGCAGGCTTCATTATGCCTTCATCTGTACTATTTTTCTTCTAGCCTGCTGTTCATGTGCAAGGTCAGGAACCTTTAACTGCTTCCATGTTGGCATCCGCCCCTCCTCAAGAGCAAAAGCAGATGTTGGGTATGTATTTGGTTTTAGCTAATCATGAGTTCTATTTCAGTTTCTTTGACTTACTTTGAATGGGGCTCATTTGTTTTTATTGACAAAATCAAGGAGTTGGGGGCAAGAAATGTAAGCAATATACTTTTCAGGAAGAAATGTGATTTCCCCCTTTACCCCCCAAATTCTTTATTTTTGGAGTGCCTTGGTGGTAGCGTCCCAAGGGTATTTTTAGCTGATTTGGAGTGATCTGCCTCTTTTCTAATAAAGAGGAACTTTATTGCTTTTCTTAGACTAGGGGTTTGAGGTCATCATATCCAGTTTCCAGAAAGGGGAATTTGAACCAAAATGGAGAGGGAACAGCTGGATTGCTGAGTTTCTCCGAGACTTGAATTTTTCATCTAATATTATACAGTCTATTCATGGGAAAAACTGATGTACCCTGGAGTGACTAGATGAATTGTGAGTGGGTAATCTGGAATTTTCCAGGTTTTTTGTTTTGTTTTGTTTTTAATGAAACAATAGTCTTCTTACTAAAGCAGTTTTTCCTGTATTTTTTCATAGGTAGAGTATACAAGCATTAATAAATACCATAGTTCTGATTTGTAGTTTTAAAAGGTGCCAACATAAAATTAAAGGACTTGAAAACTTTATTCACCCCACCTAGGTGAACGGCTGTTTCCACTCATTCAGGCCATGCACCCTACCCTGGCTGGTAAAATCACTGGCATGTTGCTAGAAATTGACAACTCTGAGCTTCTTCATATGCTTGAGTCTCCCGAGTCTCTCCGCTCTAAGGTAATTTCAGTTTCTAACTTAAACACCTATTTGAATGATTTTATTCAGGCCTTTACTAAAATAAAATGAACAAGTAATAGAAGTTAATATGCTCTAAGAGTTAGACTTGACAAGACCTGTAGGATCCCTTCCAGTTTTGTATTTTATACTTAATGTGTAAAAACTTTTAAGTTTCATGTTGGATTCAAAACTTGGTTTCTCTATTTCAGCATTCTCCCTATATCACTAGAAATTTGCCCGACTAATTTATTAAGGTTTACAATTATAAGTGATAAGTGATTGTCTTCCTTCCACTAAGGTTCTACTTCATTGCTTTATTTCAGTGCTGACAGGCTTTCACAGAGCTTGAGCCCTGGAAGGAAGGTTCTACCAAGGTGTAATGCAAATCCCTTTATTTGCAAGGCCTAGTTAATGTCCTTAGTTAGGGGCCAGTTCCCTCCACTTGACAAAATTGGCATAGCCCAAAACAAGATAGGATTAACTGTAGATATTAAGAGCTTTTTGTCATCCCTGTAGTTTTTGTAGCAATGAAGCAACTAATTAATTCTAATTCCATTAATTGGTGGTCTTCAGGTTGATGAAGCTGTAGCTGTACTGCAAGCTCACCAAGCTAAAGAAGCTGCCCAGAAAGCAGTTAATAGTGCCACTGGTGTTCCAACTGTTTAAGAGTAAGTTCTTTGGAGGGGGAAAAATTCCAAATTGATTTTTCTACTGTCCTCAAAAGTTTTTACTAGATGAAGAGTTTAAAATGCATTATGTACCAAAAATATTTCTGTCCCCTTTGCTTTTAATAAACAATTACAAATTGCTGTGAGAAAGAAAAAGCATTAAGTGGCTGTTCCCCTTCTAGCCTCACATTGACTTATTTGATATGTTAAGTCAACCAGAAGAAACAAGCTTACCAGATTGTTTGATATGCATTGCCAACCAAGGACAGAGGTTTTCTTTAGGATAGTACTACCTATAAGACAATTTGCCATATGGTAATGGTGGGTGGAAATTAAGGACCACCTAAGATAAAGATGACATTATTAACTATTGTGGGATTGGTTGCAAGAACCAGCCATGCCACTTTTGGGTGCACATTCCATAAATTGAGGACCCCTGGCTTAGAAATTGCCTGTTGCAAAAAAATTAAAAAAAAAAAAAAAAAAAAAGGAGAGATAAACTTTTTTTTTTCTTAACTTACAGAAAGATCAGGGACCACGAAATGGAACCTCTGCTTCACCGAAGAAAAATATCTAAACATCGAAAAACTTAAATATTGTGAAAAAACATTGCAAAATATAAAATAAATAAAAAAAGGAAAGGAAACTTTGAACCTGATGTACCGAGCAAATGCCAGGTCTAGCAAACTTAATGCTAGTCCTAGATTACTTATTGATTTAAAAACAAAAAACAAGAAAAAACAAAAAACCCAAAAAAATAGTAAAATATATAAAAACAAATTAATGTTTTATAGACCCGGGGGGAAAAGAATTTTCAGCACAGTACAAAAATTTAAAGCATTCCTTTCTTTAATTTTGTAATTCTTTACTGTGGAAAAGCTCAGAATATCACCACTGTTTTAGATAACAGAATTGATAGCTGAGCAAGGAAACGTAATTTGGATTATAAAATTCTTGCTTTAATAAAAATTCCTTAAACAGTGGACAATGACTTTTTATACTCTTTTTCAGTCTCTTTATATTGGCATGCTTTAAAGTAGCTAGTGGTCTTAAGAGTACTGAGCTGGAATTTAGCCAACATCATGTCTTCAGTTGGAAAACCTACAAATTAGCTGTTGCTTGTGAACCTAAAGGTGTTAATACAATAGAGGTGAAACAGATCTAATGTCCCTTTTTAAAGTTCCCCTTCAAAACAGGAAAGAATGGTTCAGAATTGACATAGATTAAAAAATAATTGTATAAAAATAGGTTCTGTTTGGGAAAAAATAATAGAAATTTCACTTTGAGATTAACGAAGTACTAAGATGGCAACTCAGTTTGAGATTCTTTGAGAGGTTATTTTCCATTGTTTTAAAAATAGAATTGAAATAAGCTGTTACACAAGAACTAGAAGTAACATGATAGTCTTCATTTTTTAGATTTGATTGACTTTCACCTTGCCTATCTGGAATACAGTTTTACCTCACTATTAGCAGAAAAGGCTCAAGTAGCCAAAATAATATTATAGAGCCCTTGCACTTTAATCTATTTACCTTTATGCCTTAACTTTATCCTGCTGGTCTAGATATTCTGACTTTATATAGACTAAGACTTTTTTGCTCTCTATTTTTTTTTAACAACTGTTTTATGGATTTTTTTTTTTCTTTAAAAAGAGCATTAATGAACAGAACTTAGAAATTTAGGATCATTTAGTAAGCTTAATCTTTGGTGAAAGCCAGTTTTGGTGTGGTGGATAGAGTATTTGAGTTAACTTCCTGGACCATGATATATACACTCATTATTTACAGCTTCAGGCAGCTGATACAAATTGCAGGATAAGCAGGTAGTAATCTACACTAAAGGGCATTCTTAAGTGTTTGTCTTAACCTTACTGAAATAGCACCAATTTAAAATTTTTTCCTACAGGTATACCCCATTTAACTGAAAAGGAAACGGTCTCTGATTGTGACTTCATGATGGGTGGGTGCTGAGTCTTGACTTGGGGCAGGGCACAGGTACCACAAGCACACTTATGAAGGGTTAATAGATCTTTTTATAAAGACCCCAGTAAGCCAGCACTCAGTAAAATACAAATATTCAATAATTATAAATTATATAATTACAGTCTAATTGTGTCAAACTCCAAAAAGGGGGGAGGGAGAGAATAAAACTTAAGGGTCCCTGGAGTTCTGCATATTTTCCAATTATATTTTAATCTTATTAAAACTACAATGCAGTTTGAGACCTATGGAGACTTTAAAGTAGTGCAGGAAAAGCAACAAAGTGCTATATAAATAATGGGAGGGAAAAGTTAACTACAACCTCAGGAAACTACTGAACCAAATGGATAAAAAAATTTTTGAAAGTACATTTCACTGTGACATTAAGAGCTTTGTGGAGAACTGTTGGTCTTCAGGCAGCAGTATGTTCTGCCCCTCCATTGATAAATCCTCTTCCCTGCCAAGCTCTTTACAATGCAATACTACAAAAATACTCAAATTTTACAATTTGCATATACAGAGAAAATTATTTTGTTTATGTTCTGATTTAACAAAACCTACATTAAAAAACTAGGCTTTCATAGGCCTGAGGTCAAGCCGCTTTGGGGATTGGAAATGAATTAGGTACAACAGACCAAAAGTCAGTCATTGGAAACCCAGTTTAAAAGACAGGCATGTCAAAAATTCCTAATAAGAATTTTCATAGTAAAGTGAGCTTTATGAGGTTTGATATAACTGATCTTTTAACAGCACTCAGTGATAAGTGATTCTAAACAAATGATAAATGTGAAATCTTTACAGATAAGCAGCATGATCCAAGTCAATTGAATCTTGGGTTTTTAACCTTTGGCAATATAAGATCCTATATGACTATAAATGAACACAATGAAATAGCATAATCAAAACAGTTTTTAAAGGCTTTCATAAATTCCCAGGTTAAGAAAGGAGGGAAACAAGTGCTTTTTAAGTATGTATGCACTTTATAATATCCACTAATCATGGTTTGTGAACATATGAATTCTATTCGTTTTAAAATGATGAAACTGCAGATTTTCATTCTCATTTACCTGGTTCTAGGCCTAACATTCTATCAGTTATACCACCTACCTGCCTCCAAAGTCTGCCAGTTCACTCAGTCTCTTCACATAGTTGAAGGACAGGCATCTTAAACTTGGTCCTAGCTAGACCATCTGTTTTATACCCAAACATGGCCATGGAGGAGGCTTTAGGCCATCTTAAGCCTAATAGATAGGCACTGCAACCTTTGCCTGAAAGAGATTGAGAGAGGTCTCAAATCATGTTGCATATAGTAGGTGCTAGAGTTGGCCTGATAATGAAAAATGCATATCTTAATACAACAATGTTCAGCTATTAGGTAATTGGAGGGCTAACTTGGTTATCTGTCAATAAAACCTGACACTGGAATCAAGGTACAAGTAGGAAACTTATAAGTGACAGGAATTCAAAGCCATAAACTCAACCTGCCATGGTTAAGAGAGTAGTCAGATTCTGGTTCAACAAATTCAGATTTTATATTTCTACTGGGTGTGAAACATGAGGGATAGTACAAAGAAAGTGAAGTAATTATTCTTTGTCCCCACCTGCTTTCAAGGAGCTTACATTTGGATCTTAGTTTGGAGAGTTTTAGGAAGATGTTAGAATCTTGGCTTTGATTCAAAAGACTTGGTTAGATCTTTTAGAAAACCACTTGAGTTGAAAATTGAAAAAGATTACTACTGTTATAGGGTGTTTTTTGTTTTGTTTTTGCAATAGACTCTTGGCTGGCAAGATAGGGTGACGTTTTTAGACCTCATACCTGAGAGATGGCCTTTTCTCATTCTAATGTACAGATTTCAAAGAACCTAAGCACATCCATGAAAGAAAATCACCCCCACCTTACTTTGGGCATGAGTTGCCTATGTATAAGCCTGTCTTAGCAACTTAGTTAACCTCTCCAAACAGCATGTTTAAAAACTAAAGCATCTCCCACTGAACTCCCATGCTGGTATGCTAGGAGCAATTTTATCTAAACATTGTAAATTCAAGCATTATTCTCCAGATGTCATCAAAACAAGTCCTTTTGACTAATGCCTGAATCTTTTTAGGAAATGGATCAGGAAGATCCCCAAAATGTCCCCAAATGAGTCATAACCTTTCAATTTCAGGTATGGGGAAGACTAATACTAAGTAGATTTTACATACCATTGGTCCATTCTCCTGACTCCTTAACTCTTTTTGTTCTTGGTCTTTTACCCATCTTTTTAAAGGGAGAGGTCTTTTTCCCCCTAGATTTTTTT
>JAJPUD010021887.1:0-22343 GCA_023553655.1 Myrmecobius fasciatus | reverse complement strand
CTACTATAAATATTTTTTTTGTATATATAAGTCCTTTTCCTTTTTTTTAAATCTCTTTTGGGATATATGTCTAGTAGTGGTATTGTTAGATCAAAGGATGTACATGATTTTATAGCCTGTTGGGCATAATTCCAAATTTCTCCACAGGATGGTTGAATCAGTTCACAATTCCATCAACAATGCAATTAATTTCTCATTTTTCCTACATTCCCTCCAATTTTTGTCATTTTCCTTTTCTGGATCATTAGCTATTCTAACAGATATGAGATGGTACCTCAGAATTGTTTTAATTTGCATTTCTCTAATCAATAGTGAGTTAAGGTGTTTTTTTATATAAAGTGTAAATAGCTTGACTAGTTCATCTGAAAACTGTTCGTTTCTTTTAATTATTTATCAATTGGGAAATGGCTCTTATTTTTATATATTAGACTCAGTTCCCCATATATTTGAGAAATGAGAGAACTTCATCAGAGAAACTTGCTTTGAAATTCTTTTCACAATTACTATTGCTAACTGCATTTCCCCCTGTTTATTTGCTCTCTCCTTTCACCCTGCTTCTCCTTGAAAGTGTTTTGCTTCTCACTACATCCTTCCCCTCCTACTTTCCTTCAGGGTAAGATGGATTTCTATACCCATATTGAATGTATATGTTATTTCCTCTTTGAACCAATTCTGATAAGAATAAGGTTCACTCACTCCCCCACTCCCCTCTGCTGTAAAATCTTTTTCTTGACTCTTTTATGACAGGAAGAGATGGAATGGCATAAATTATCACCATAAAAAGACCTGTTACAAACATTTTTGCACGTGTGGCTTTTTTTTTTTTTTTTTTTGCTGAGGCAATTGGGGTTAAGTGACTTGCCCAGGGTCACACAGCTGTTATGTGTCTGAGACCAGATTTGAACTCAGGTCCTCCTGACTTCAGGGCTGGTGCTCTATCCACTGCGCCACATTTTTAAGGAGAAAAAAAAATCTTTGAGTTTGAAATGAAAAGGGAAATAATGTCCCAGGTATGGAGCACAGCTAATGCAAAGACACTAAGCCAGGTGATAGAGTACCTTGTGCAAGAAACAATGCAGAATTGAAGCTTAGGGGACAGACTAGGACTGCATATTTTAAAAAAAAAAAAAAAAAAAAAAAAAAAAACAACAACAACCGGGAATCATCAGCATAGAAATGATCATTTTACCTGTAGGACCTTATGAGATCACCAAGTGGAAGTATAGAGAAAAAAAAAGTTGGGAATCTATGAGAGAGCCTTGAGTAATACCCAGAGTTTGCTGGTATTCAACCTGAATGTTGAACCAACAAAGGGGACTAAGGTTAAACAAGGAGGAGAACAAGAGGGAGCAATGTCATGAAAAGAGAGGGAAGTGTGAAGGGAGTTGGATGAAGCAGGTAGGTCAGAAGTTTTTTTGAAATGTTATGGTTCCCAAAACCATGGGATTAAAAGGGAACATTTCTTAAACACTTGTTTTTGTTTCAGTTTCTGTTTTCTCTCTCTTCTTCCCCTTCCCCTCACCACCAGCACCATGTAGAGTTCTGAAAGAAATGGATGTAGTAAAGAGTTTAGAATCAGTCTGTTACTGCTACAACCAACTTGCCCAGATGGAGTGGAAATACATTTGGTCAACTATTCAGGTAAGACTACTTTTAAATCATAAATGCATAGATGAAAAACAAAAACAAAAATTTTGTAAGAGGAACAGTTTTGGTATTGAAGATGTATTGCCAGGTTAGCAAGCAAACTTTAGTAATTTGCTGCTGATACTCCCCATCATTGGGTGGCCCTTATCCCCACTATTAAAGAACAGCAAGTAGAGAACACAGCATACATTGGCAGCAGCAGAATTTCAAGCTAATTCTTAGGGAGCTGCTACCATCTGCTTTGCTCTATAGTAGATGAGTCAGGAAGATTTTAGATTTGAATACTGGTCTCTTTCTGGTAGGCTTGAAAAAAAGAAAAACCAATCCAATTGTTGCTTTTTTATGCTATTAAAAAACAAAACAAGAATCCTATTCTCCTGTAGTCTTAATAATGCTGCCCATCTTTTATTGCCTAGTGCTGTGTTGATTAACGAAATTATCATAAAAGGGGATGCTTGCCTACAATATATTTCCTTTTTATTAAACATCAGTCCATGGAAAATTCCCAGGATTTCAGTATTATGTTACTATATGTATTTTCTTCTTAATCATCTGATTGTGGATTCTCTTTGTTGTGCCCATTAGCTTCAGTTTTCCTGACTTCTCTTTTATCTCCCTTTCTCCCTCTCTCCTTCCCTCCTCTAGCTTTCTTTTTTCTCTCTCTCTTTTTCCTTCTTCTCCTTCTCCTTCTCCTCCTCCTTTTTTTCCATCTCCTCCTTCTTCTTCTATTCTCTTTTCTCTCTGTCTCCTCTCACTCTCTCATTTTCTCTCTTCCTTTTTTTGACAGGTGAAAATTACCAGCTCAGACATGCTCAGCATTGTCTTTCTCATGGAAGAAAATGATTGTCAGTATCCAGAAACTATCTTGGCTTTTATCAAGTGTATGATTCATGCCTTTTGGAAACCAAAGGAGTCTAATGATATAACCATTAATATTAATCCATATCAGAAATCTACGTGTTTCTATGTGAAGCCTGCCAAAAAAGTATTTCCATATACATTAAGGGTGAATCGAAATAGTAAGTCAAGTTTTTAAACATTAACATACATGGTAATGATAATATTTAATCCACCATTTCATCATAATTAACTGCTTAGATTAAATAATGAAAAAGTAATATTTTAATACATTCTTCCCCAAATTTTAATATTTTCTTGGTTTTTTTTTTTTTTTTTTTTTTTTTTTAGTTGTGGATACAAAACTCTTTCTTATATTTGTGACAGGGATATTCCTTTTCTTTAAAGCAAAGACCTTGAGTAGGTAAGTCGAGTTTCTTTACTAATTTTGTCAATGAGAACTTAGAATCTTAAAAAAATTTCAGTTGTCTTTATTTCAACAGTTTTGTATTTTCCAGAATTCATTTAAATTCAACAGATTTTTATTGTCAACTGTATATAGGTTGCTGTGCTAAGTAATAAACATGACTATGTTATATCACCTCCAGAGCCTATAATGACATTGAGGTTGATTATATGTACTTTAGAAAGCTGTGTTTACTATTTTTGTTCGTTTGCAAGTCTTTATTAGTATGAATTCATTCAGTTCCAGAGAGATAAAATTACTTGCCCATGATTATAAAAATATTAAGTAACAGAAAGGTGGCTTGAACTCAGGGTTTTTTTGGATATAAATTCAAAGCTTTTTGTTGTTGTTAAATGACAACAAACTGTAACCAACACTTATTTAGGAAGTCATTATTCCAGTGGTAAAGGTGAAGAATGAAATTTCTTCACTACTCCTTTGCTTTTGCTCTTCTTATCTTGCCCACCAAAAAATGTGCCATTCTAGTTAAACATATATAAATATAAATAATATAAATAATCTTAAAAGGCCAATTTTCAAAATTTAACCATTTTGGATGTCTTTGTCAAATGATTGCTTATTTTCCAATTTTATCAAACGGAGCATATTATATATAGTTTAACATTTTCCTACTGATTCAAGATCATCATAATGAATGTCAGTTATTACACAGTATTTTTTCATAGTCTGTTCATTCTTTTAAGGCTTTTGGACCCTTCCAAAAATAGTTCCATGATACTATGCTTTTATAATTATTTTGTGTTCTTTTTTATAATTCTTCTATCTTCTTTTTCCATAGTTGGATATCACTTCCTATCAATGGGTCCTTATGGCTTCTCTCTGATGCCTATTTCATATAGTGTTCATAGCTCTTAAGTAAGTAGAGTTGAGCTGGATTTCATATCCATCCATCCTATGGAATAAGAACATAAACTGTGGAAACTGCCACCATTCTTTCCCCCATCTACTAAAAGATCTTTTTGCCTTGGGGTTTGGTAATATGTAATAGGTGACTAAGTTTGCCATAAGTCTAAGCTCTGAATAATTGGGTGTAATTACATTATGATCCCAATCTTTATCCACTTCTTCTAGTGAGATGCCCATCCTGCTTAGGATGTTAATCAATTTTAAACTTTAATTATGTCATATTAAATTTTAAATATGTGCTATATTTAGCATCAATAAATTTCTCTTTAAAATCATAGGATTTAATGCACCAAAGGCGAGCAAATATAGTAAATTTCAGTCACTGGTTATATTCCTATTAAATAAAGAAAGGCATATTTAGTATGATCCACCACTCAAATGTGTAGTTTTTCTTTCAAGATTTTCTTTTTGATTACCTGAATATGGGTCAAATATCTGTGTTTTATACTTGAAAATAACAGTTATCAGGTAAATAGTATATGATTGTTTGTCCCCAACAGGAGCACTGTTTTCTATTATTCTGCTGGAACCTTGCTGGGCATTCTTATGACCTTAGTCTTTTTCCTGCTGTTCATGAGAAGATATATTCCCAAGGTAGGTGTGCTATTTACAAAATTAAAAATGATTAATGTGCTGAGCATCAGGACCTGGGAGGGAAAAGGTTATTTCATTCATTTGATCCTACCGGTTCCTTATTCCATGCTGTATTGCTTCATTCTAGAAGCTGTCTTTAAAAATGTGTGGATTTTCAACATATTTGATAGAAAATATCATTACTTTTTAGCAGCTTAAATGTGTTAATAGTTTTGGCATTCCTTTTGACATTCTTTTTGAAGTAATCTTTTTTTTCCTTCAGAAAAAAATTTAAATTACATGCTAAATTCTCTTCCTTATTGAAAGGTGTTGGGCCTAGCATAGCATCATCACTTTAAGACTGTAAATTACAGTTTTCCCCACACCGGGTCATGGTACTTTGTCACAGTATATTTCATACCATCTTGGTATGTGTTTTTTTAGCAGTCAGCATTATTTCCTTGTTGGGGGCAGTTGAGTGAGGGAAGGAGAGGATATGACATTAAAACCCTGAGTTCAAATCCAGGTTCCTTCATTTATTCCCTGTTTGACATTGTATTCTTTATTCTTCATTATTTATTTATTATTTAAATTCATTTATTTAGGCCATGTTGTCCTCCTCTGGAAAATGAGGGGGTAGGCAGATTTGTGTCACAGATCCTTTTGGCAGTCTAATGAAATCTATGGATTCCTTCTCAGGATAATGTTTTAATTGCATAAAATAAATTACATAAGATTACAATTATTGACTATACACACACACATATATATACATGCATATATACTTATATATAAATATCCAAATATTTAAAGGAAAAAACAAGCAAACAAATTCACAAACTCCAGGCAAAGTATCCATGGACTAGGCAGTTTCTAAGGTCTCTTGCTGATCTAAGTCTATGCTCCTGTGGCCATGTGGCAGGTAGTTCCATCTGTTCCATCAATAATAGACAGCAGCTGTCTCATCAAAACTGCTAAAACCTGCCTCTATTCTAGTTTAGAGTGAGATTTCAGGGGATCCATAAATTCATTATTGTAGGCACTTCCCCAGCAATGCAGAACTCGTAGCATCTTTGCTTTCTTATCCAGGGCTAATCTCATCCATAAATCCTGCAACAGTTCATTCTTCCAACATGGTAGTGGTATTTTTTTAGGTTCTAATGGAGTACATGGGCTATCTGTCAGTTAACCTTTGTTATCCCTTTATGATTAGCCTGGCCATACATTTCTTTGTTGGCATCTTTTATGCTATTTCTCTCATTTAATTCATCACTAGCCTGCTTGTGCCCACTGGATGCCATCTGTTGTCCTTTGATTGTGGAGATTGTGATATTCCATGACTCACAACCATTTAGTATTACCTGAAGAATGTTGTTTTAAAAAAGTTAAATCTTTATTTCAAAAAGAAGTTGAAGTCATTAAAGTATTTGGTTGGGAGCTATTCAGGCCATGTGCCTTTTTTTCTTGTACCTGGGCCCATTTCATTGTCCATCTGCAGTAGCTCCCCAAGATATCACTGTTGGACCAGTCAACAAACATATATTAAACTCTATGCAATATACTGTGCTAAGTGCTGAGGATATAGAGAAAGTGAAAAAAAAAATTCTGGTCCCTGTCCTTCAAGGAATTCACATTCTAATGGCAAGAACAACATGTCTAAGTACATGCAAGACAGGTACAGATTATTGGAAAGAAATCTCAAAGGAAAAAAAAATAGCAACTGGAGAGACCAGGAAAAGCTTCTTGAACTGACACTTAAAGGACACAGGAGAAATATTAGAGGCAGAGATGAGGGGACAGAGCATTACAGGTCTGGGAAGTAGCCAGTACAATATTATGGAGATGGAACTTGTTATAAGATCAGCTTTATAGCTTGGTGATTCACTAACCCCAACAAGTTTTAGATATCATAGCCTGAGGAATAGATATTCCTCAACTATAGATAATTGGATAATATGGTCAAACTATTTTGACCTTTGATTATGGATATCATATAGGAGGCTTTTCAGGGATCTGAGGCTTGATACAATCAGCCCAATATCATCTTCAAAAAGTAGTCTCTTGAGAAACTCATTTTCTAGGGAATCCCTCTTCCATTTAGGTCCATGTTGGACATCCTCCATCATGATGAGCAACACCTTTTGTCCCATTTAATATGAATTATCACAGGGTTGCTAACCAAACTTATCTCTGTCACAGCATCCTTCATGGAATATTATGTTAGTTTGACATACACCTAAAGGATAGACATCTTTTAGGAGGAGAGTCTTCAAGGCTTTATTCCATCAAATAAAATTTTTATCATCAATGGGTTCATTGTGATCTTAATATTCTTTATACCTTTCCATTAATTGATAATGAAGTCTAATGGAACAGTGGTTTATATTTAAGGTTGAATAAATCGGACCGTTCTTTATTTCTTTCCTCCCCCACACAGTATAGCACCTTTGGGGCCCTCATGATTGGTTGTTGGTTCGCTTCATTTTACCTCGTATGCCAGTTAATGGAAGAACTAAAATGGCTCTGGTATGAAAACAAAACATATATATTAGGTAGGTAAATTGAAAGAAACATTGAGCTCTTATATTTATGAGACAGGTATGGAGAGGGATTGTCTTAGTGACAGTTTTGAACATTAGAAAGAGTTCTGAAAGAACCTTTGATAAGGAGCTTTGATGTCGGGGAGAAGCAGAGAATGGGGGGTAGGGAGGAGTTTTCTCTATTAGCACAGGTTACAGCCTTTCTAAAATTTAGGAAGTTGTCTTTAAGAGTTGCTCTGGCCCTGTGGTCAATTTGGGGATGAACTTTTCCTAGAATTTAATCTGATATTCAGATACCATACACATAGTCCATTAACAATCCCATGCAAGAAGCTTTTCCTTTTCCAAGTGGCATAACCTTTAAGAACCTAGAGTTACTTTCATATTGATTCCATACTAATGCATTGGAGGGGAAGGGTCTTAAAGAGTCTTACCAGATTTTTATGAGTGTGTTTTCAGAGGCTATTTTCCCATACATATATTTTGCCTCAAAGGAGGTTTGTTTTTTAAAATGTCTGGGTACAATTAACTAAAAAACTTAAATGATGTACTTTCTGCTTGCTATATTGGAGTTGAGCTTAACCCAGATCTTTATTGTAGTTTAGAATCATTCTTTTAGTGTGACTTTATGTCCTTTTTTCCATTGACATAGTGAAGTCATAGTTTACAACTTACGCAGTCATCTGTTGACATCTTGGTCTGATACTGAAAATTAAATTTAATTTTACCTCCTAGAAAAATGAGAAGCTGCCTAGTTACCTATCATTTATCAGACTTTCTGAGAAATGTCTCAAATAAAACATCTTGTTCAAAGTCTTCACTGAAAGACCTGAGCTCTTGAAGACTATCAGTCAGCAAGCATTTATTAAGCACTTACAATGTGCTCAGTACTGGAAATGCAAAGGGGGGCGGTGTGTGAAGCAAAAACAGTTCTTGCTCTCAAGAAGTTTACATTCTAAAAAGTTGGCAGTTTTTGCTGGTGGACACAAATTCTGGAAATTTTTAATCAATATGGAAAGGTTCCAAATATGATCTGAGTCTGTCACAGAATTGTGGATTTAGAAATGATAGACCTTTCAAGTTATCTAACTCATTTTACAGTTGAAGAAAGGGAAGACCAGTTAGGATAAATGGCTTGCCTATGGTGACAGAGCTAGGATTTGAACACATAATCTCTAATTATATAACCAGTATACCTTCCATGATGCTACACTGCCTCCCGAATGTATATGTGTTGTTTAAGAACCCATAACCATGAAGTTGGTCACCAAGTAATGACATTTTTTGACTAAAGCAACTCAAGAAGACAGTTGTATCAAGGGCATAGATTGCAGTCTGCACTGGGAAGGGGAGAATTTACCCACATTATAATGAAATCTGAATTCATACCATAAGTAACTTGGGGCACAATGTGGAATGGGGAATAATCTTGAGCATTCATACAAAGAGGTTAATTTGTTGGATCCAGCTTTTAAACTTTTGTATACTGCAAGCATTTGACTTCTTACACAACAATTTAAGAATAATATCAGAAAGGACCAAGCTGCAACAGTCGATTTTTTTTTTGTAATCCATCAAACACAGAAGATAAGAGAGAAGATGGAACATTTTTATTTTAAAGTAAAATTTTAGTAACATTTTCATGTCATGACACACTTGTAGACACGGAAGGGCAATTTCAGCTTCCTAGTGAATAAAAGAAAATCTTGCAGATAATGGGTTTGTCTCCCAGAACTTTCATAGTAACAAGTTGCTTGGCTGGAAAAATAAACCAAGGCATCTGCTGGCCTGGGAAGCTTCTTGGATGATTATGGCATTCAACCATGAATCTTAGAACAGCTAGCCAGAGATACTTTCTCTCTTCTTCATTGGTTTCAATTGGCACTAACAAAGGGAAGTGAAAACATGGATTTCCTAACATTATACTGATGCCCTGGTATAATCTTACATCTGTGTTCCTCGTGTATAGTTTTGGGGTCAGATTTTCCCCACCATTTTCCAGGCCCTGTCCTTGGGCTGATTTTTCTATCCTCTTGTGCTTTCCCAGGCTACATTCTGACCATGGGATCTGTCAGCTTTGCTGCCTGTTACAGACATGGGCCACTCATCAAAGAAAGCAGTATAAACCTCCTGATGTGGATGTTACAGCTTTTATCCTTGGTCCTAATTTACTTTGGTGTTACCATGGCCCAGGTTGCTTATGCAGTGATAGTTCTCCTGATTTCTTCTAAGGGTCTGCATTATCCAATCAGAGCATTCTGCCATGTGGGCAGGTAAGTACATCACTCCAGTGAATTTGACATTGGAAGCCATAGTGGTTTGAAAATAAATCCTGGAGGTCTCCCCAATTATGCCATCATATGCACACCTACATACATGTCCGTCTGTCTGTAGCAAGGAACCTATTTATTGTTGTAATTATCCTCCCTCCCCTTCTCTCTTCTTGATACTTTTGCAAGCATTTGGTTCTGTCCAATGATTCTCATTTTATTCAGTGTATTTCTCTCATTTACTAGGAATTGTGTCTCATCCAGAATGCAACGACAAGAGTTATTTGAACTCTTTCCTTCAGTAATTCCTTAGAACTTAAACTGGTTAACTACTTTAAGATCAACTAGTAGAGGAAGATTAATTTTGCAAGTAATTAAACACTTGGTAGTCCCTTCCCTTTGGATTTTAGGTTTGATCTTTAATCTTTAAATTGAGAATGTGCATTTAGTGCTGACTCTGCCACCCCGACTTGTAAACTTCAGACAAATCAGTGAATTTCTCTGACCCTCAGTTTGCTCTTCTGTAGAATGAAAGTGGATTACATGTTCTTTGTGGCAGCTAGGTGGCGCAGTCGGTGGAGCACTGGGCTTGGTCAGGAAGATGCAGTCCAGTATCTTTGCTGAGAAAACTCCGAATGGGGTCGGGAAGAATCAGACGTGACTAACAATACTGCGGTGGTCCCTTGCAGTTCTAAAATCAAATGTCAGTGATTCAGGCAGAGAAAACAAGAGGGCTGCTGCCTCCCCTGCTGATAGCTTCTGGATCAAAAGGATGTCAATAGCACTATCCTCAGTCTAGGGCAGCAGTTTCCAAAGTGTGATCCAGGGGTCCCTGGCAGATCCCCAAGGTCAGAACTATTTTCATAATAGTACTAAGATGTCTCAGGGGCAGCTAGGTGGTGCAGTGGATAGAGCACCAGCCCTGAAGACAGGAGGACCTGAGTTCAAATGTGGTCTTAGACACTTAACATCCCCCAGCTGTGTGACCCTGGGCAAGTCACTTAACCCCAATTACCTCAGCAAAAAGCCTCTAGATTGTAGAGATGGTGCTGGCCCATGTTGGCAGAGAGCATTTCCTCCATCTAAGAGTAGTTCCCTATACCATTGAAATGATAGGTCTAATCTCTGTTCTATAAATAGGCACATATATGCACGTTTAATTCTTTTACAGGAATGACAAGTCAGTTGGCAATAATATAACTCTGAATAAATACATTGTTATAATATCTTTTATAGACATAACTGCCTTTCTATGAAAATACTGATCTGACAGATTTTTAACTAGAATTATTACAATATGTGAAATGTATAATATCAAAATATAGGATTGTACGTCTCTTTGGTATTACATTAGTTAACTGACCTTCCCATTAATTATTTAGGCATTCAGTTTTTAATTTCACTAATTATATATGAGCAGGTAGAAGACACAAGAGCTAGGGTCTTGGGTTTGTAGTTGAGAAGACTTGAATTCAAATGTGGTCTCAGATAATGACTGAATGACCTCAGGCAAGTCACTTAACCCTGTTTGCCTCAGTTTCCTCATCTGTTAAATGAGCTGGAGAAGGAAATGGCAAACCCTACTCCAGTATCTTTGCCAAGAAAAGCCCAAATAGAGTCATGAAGAGAGTTAGACACACTTGAAAAGATTAAACAGCAAGAATTATTTGTACTGAAAAGCCTAGGATAAAACATGAGAATCATTAGGATAAATTTTGTTGTTTGCCATATTCTGTTTATAGATTGCTTTGAAATAGAGGATGTTTTTTAAATTATAGATATTATAAGCATTATCAAGCATTTTTTTCCTCTTTCCCATTTTCCTTACCAACCATGGACTATTTTAAAAAAAATGATTATTTATCATGGGCTTAAAAAAGGAAGAAGAGAAAAGATAAATTAGTCCTTGTCAAATCTGAAGGGAACAATAAAAACATTTTTTTAAAACTCACTGACTAATGTTATTGATCACTTTCTAAAACCTGGTCATTCCTAGTTTTTCATAGTTTCCCCTTCAAGCAAACTTGATTGTGTATTTATACTACTTGGATGTAAAGGACGCACAAATATCTAGTCCCCTTCTCTGCTTAATTGGTATTACACAGACCTACTACCACTAGGTGGAGGCTATGCCCCACATTATCCTCTAGGCCTGTGGCCTTTTGTTAGCATATGTGTTTTTTTTTTTTTTATTAAAGCTTTTTATTTGTATAACATATATATGGGTAGTTCCCCAACATTGATCTTTACAAAGCTTTCCATTACAGATTTTACCCCCAGTCCCCTCCCCTCCCCTAGATGGCAGGAAGTCCACTACATGTTAATAATGTTGAAATGCTTGAGAAGTTATGCAAGAAAAATCCTATCTACAAGAAAAAAAAAGAATCAGAGAAAGGCAACACAATGCAATCAAATGTCAATAGAGATCATGAAAATGTTACGTTGTGGTCCATATTTCATTTCCCTCTCTCTGGGTGTATACGGTTTTCTTCAGTGAACAACTGGAACTGGTTTGAGACAATTCTTTGTTGCAGAGAGCCATGTCCATCAGAATTGATCATCATGTAATACTGTTGTTGCTGTGTATGATGATCTCCTGGTTCTGCTCGTTTCACTCAGCATCAGTTCATGCAAGTCCCTCCAGGCCTCTCTGCAATCATCCTGCTGGTCGTTTCTTACAGAGCAATAATATTCCATAACATTCATATACCATAATTTATTCAGCCACTCTCCAATTGATGGGCATCCCTTCAGTTTCCAGTTTCTAGCCACTACAAAAAGGGCTGCCACAAACATTCTTGCACATGTGGGGCCCTTTCCCTCCTCTAAGATCTCTTTGGGATATAGGCCCAGGAGAAACACTGCTGGGTCAAAGGGTATGCACAGTTTGACAACTTTTTGAGCATAGCTCAAAATTGCTCTCCAGAATGGTTGGATCCGTTCACAGTTCCACCAACAATGTATTAGTGTCCCAGTTTTCCCACATCCCCTCCAACATTCATCGTTATTTTTTCCTGTCATTTTAGCCAATCTGACAGGTGTGTAGTGGTACCTCAGAGTTGTCTTAATTTGCATTTCTCTGATCAATAGTGATTTGGAGCAACTTTTCATATGACTAGAGATGGTTTTAATTTCATCATCTGAAAATTGTCTGTTCATACCCTTGACCACTTATCTATTGAAGAGTGGCTTGAATTCTTATATATATGAGACAATTCTCTATATATTTTAGAAATGAGGCCTTTATCAGAACCATTAAATGTAAAGATGATTTCCCAATTTGATGCTTCCCTCCTAATCTTGTCTAGCATATGTGTTTTGAGGAACTTTTGGTGATTTTTTTTTTTATTCTTACTACCTACTTGTTTCCTAAATAAAGATTTCCTAAGCGTCCCTTTTCCCTAATGCTGCTAGCCTGTTTCTTTAATACTCCAAGAAAGAACCAGATCAGATGTCAAAAAGCTATTACTTTAAACTTAAGATGATGAAAAATTATTGAAAGAAGGAAATTCTATATTTTCAGATTCTGTGCTTAAAAAACAAAAAATGAAAATCCTCAGGATCTCATTTGTTTACAGGTTAGTCTAAAATGGTAGTGGTGGTGGTAAAACAAAAGTATAAGTAGGACTCAAACTCAGTATCTTGTTTGAGACCCTAAAAATTTTAAGATGATAACCAAAAAAAAGGAAAACTGTAGATAGTGGAAAGCAGGGGTTCTTAACCTTGAGTCAATGAACTTTCTTAGACAATATTTTAACAACTGCATTTCAATATGATTGGTTTCCTTTGTAATCTACTATATACTTTTATTTGATGGACTATTGAAGTATCATTGAAGTTTTAAGCATGAAGAATTTTAGAACTTCCTGTGTATTTAAAAACATTAAGAAAAGAGGTTAAGTTTCACTGGACAGCCAAAGAGGCCAGCAACACACAAAAAAGATTGTAAATGTATAAAGGTAGTTCTTGAACTTCAGAAGACTGACCCTAACCTTTCAAGCAAGTATTAGGAACAAGGGATGATCTTTATTTTTACAGCATTGTAAAATTTCCTAAGTCTCCTATGATGTTTGAGCCTCTGTGAGGTAGGTTCTATAGATATTATTTTGGTTTTTTCAGTTTTTTCAGTCACATTTGCCCCTTTGTGCCCTCACTTGGGATTTTCTTAGCAAAGATACTGGGATGGTTTGCCATTTCCTTCTCTCATTTTACAAATAAGGAAACCGAGGCAAACAGGATTAAATGACTTGCTCAGGGTCACACAGATAGTAAGAATCTGAGGTCAGATTTGATCTCAGGAAGATGAATCTTGCTGATTAGGCTAAACACTATCCAATGTGCTACTTACTTGCCAATATTCTCATCTTAGAGATGAGGAAACTCAGAGAGCTAACTTATCACCTAACTCACAGCTATGGTCAAGATTCTGACCTGTCTTCCTGACTCCAATTCTAGCACCTTATATTATACCAAAAATGCTATATGGATCATTAAAAATAGTAGAAGTTATATATAATTAGCATTTTCCATTTTGAATATATGGCTTGTTTTTGTCATTTTAGAATAATCAAGGAATATTATCAATCAAAAAGACTGGTGATTAAGCATCTTACTGAAGAAGAATACCGGGAGCAAACTGAAGTTGAAACAGCCAAAGCATTGCAGAAGTTGCGAGAGTTTTGTCACAGCACAGACTTCCCATCATGGTTAACCATATCCAGACTCCAGTCTCCAAAAAAGTAAGAGAAATTTTCATCCTTCTTAAAAGTTTTCTTTGTTTGTCTAGGTACTACAATTGGATTAGATGGTCGTTCTGAGTTCTCTTCTATATCTTGAGCCTAAGATTCTCATTAGGTTGGTTAGACATCTGGGAACAATATGATTTGTGTGTTATAGCCATTTTAGATAGAAAATATAAACTAGACTATGATTAGAAGAATTGCATTTGTTTAATCTATATTGGATTGCTTGCTGTCTTGGGGAGGGGATGGGATGGAACAGAGAGAAAAATTTGGTTTTGCAAAGGTAAATTTGAAAACTATCTTTGCAAGTATTTGGAAAAATGAAATACTATTTAAAGGAAAATATGGACTTCTACACGGCAGTAACAATACTATATGATGATCAATTCTGATGGACATGGCTCTCTTCAACAATGAAATGTTTCAAACCAGTTCCAATTGTTTAGTGAAGAAAGCCATATACACCCAGAGAGAAGGATATGAAGTGTGGACCACAACATAACATTTTCATGCCCTCTTTTGATGTTTACTTACATTGTGTTTCCTTTCTCTGATTTTTTTTTCTTGTAGATATGATTTTTCTTGCACAATAATGATAAAAGTGGAAATGTGTATACATATATTTGATTTATCAAGTATTTTAACATAATTAACATGTAGTGGATATCCTGCCATCTAGGGGAGGTGTGGGGAATGGGGGGGGAATTTATAATGGAAAGCTGGGTTAATGTTGAAGAATTACCCATACATATGTTTTGCAGATAAAAAGTTTTAAATAAATAAATAAATAAATAAAATATGGACTAGATTCACATGTCTAGTATTTTGTTTTCCATTCAAAAGAGACCAAATGCATTCTTTACTCCATTCTTCCTCAGATTCCTTGACTTACTCAACAGAATGCCTGAATATTAGTTTGATCTGCTTTTATAGGAAAGATTTAAAAAATAATTTTCAGGTAGGGAGAAGTAAAAGTTGGTGGATTATAAAGACTGTTAGCTTCCTGAAATATTGGGAAATTACCTCTGAATTCATAATCATTCTTTCTCCCCTCCTCTAACTTTCCCTTACCTCTTTGGCTCCTACTAAATATCAAAAAACTAAAATTAAAAACAAATATGGATTGAATCTGAAATTTCATTGGTATTAGGAACTTTCCCAGTAGGAAATGTCCTAATGTAGACTGGCACTTGCTGCTGGAAATTTCCTGGGCTTGCTGAAATCAAATCACTTATCCAAGTTCAAATGGCCAATATATGTCAGAGGATGAGTTTGAACACTTGCTATTTTGATTTCAAGGCCATCTTTTTATCTACTGTATGTTATTAGTTTAGATTTTATTTTTTTAATAGAATAAAGTTTGACCTTTGACCACATTGCATATTAATGTTTTCTGAAGCTTCCCAGAATGCATTTCTCTAAAAGTCACATAAACATCTCCAGTTTTTTATTCCCACTATAAATGGTCTTTAAATGACTAAACCAAAGGCAAATTCAATCAAAGGGTTATCAGAAAACACATTATCTGTTGAGTAAAACTTTCAGTTCTAATGCTAAACCTTGTTTAAATTTTTTTTTTTTGGTAGATTTGCATCATTTGTTTTGGGAGGGAGTCACCTGTCACCTGAAGAAATAAGAGCCCATGAAGAGCAGTATGGCATCGGAGGCTGGTTCTTAGAAGAGCAGCTTTTTAGCTCTGGAGGATGCCAAGAATCCAATCAACAAGATGATTATTCTCAGGAAGACGAAGTAGTTGAAATGCAGGGGGAATCTCAAAGGGAGGAGGAATTATTGTAGGGAAACTGAGGCCACAACAATTTCCCTGAAACATAGATGGGTCCCAAAGGAAAGGGAAATTAAACATTATAAATATCTTTTGTGCCTGGCAAGTTCTGCTGATCATTGTGCTGTAGGTGGCAACCAAGATTCTTTGAAAGATTCCTTCTGAGTTTCCTAGAATGAAAACTCCCTGGGAACAATGGGAAACTTTCTGTTCCTCAGGAGCTCAGCCAGCATGAAGAGGTGCCTTATCAATGTTGCATTAAGTCTTCTTAATCCTCACAATGAAAGAAGCTGTCTCAGAAAATCTCCATTCTCAACTAGAGGAAGAAACCATTGATAATGTGACAAATAAGTTTTATACTCCATTTCTTATTTTTGATTTTTTGATTTGTTTTAGGTGTGTTGGATAAAGGTTGATAACTTTGAAAAAGGAAAACCCACTTTCCTAATTTTTTTTAGGTTTATTATAATATTTTCATGGAATATAATTTTATGATATCAGAATTATTTTTCACATTTTACTTGAATGGAACTTTAGTTCAAATAACATTTGAGCACATTTACAGACTTTTAGTATTTGTATCATTTTTTTTGTTGTTGTTTTTTGAGAAAGTTTGGCAGAGGGGGTAGAGAACTAGCCTTTAAACCAAGATCCAGGGTCAAGTCCCACCTTTTGCATATGCTGGCTATGTGATCCTTGACTAGTGCAACAACTTCTCAGGGCCTTAGAGAAGTCATTAAGACTAAAGAAGTCAATCTGCCTTGATAGAGTAAGCTTCCTCACATGGGAATTTCCTATGTCAATGAAATAAACTCTCTGGTCCTTGCCTCATCCTATTTTTGTAGCAGCATACCAGGGGTCCATGGAGAAAAACCTTAGTCTATGATTTTATGACATTAAGTCAGAGAGGAAGGGAAACAAATGATAATATTTTTATAGTAAAGAGTTAGAATCCTGGAACTGAAAAAATTGTCCATAGGCTAATGGTCTAATAGCACTTATATATTGTAGCATTAATTCCCTTTTATTTTTCGTCTTAGACTTTTTTCCTCTTCTAAAATTCACAAACATTTTGTTATATATTCTTAAGGAATCATTTCATCTGGAAGGAAGAACAAAAGGCAGGAGTACAGTGGGGAAAATTGAAGCTGTGTTGCATCACTGAGCCAAATCAGAGTATATAGTTTTACTCTCAGTGGGTAATGCCCAAAACTAGGGACTAATGCAGAAATGAATTTTTAAATTTCTTCAGCAAAATTGAATGTTTCTTTTTACAAAACCTTTGGGGGTTTTTTATGATGATTTAATTTTTTTCTTCAATGATATGTAGCAACAATTTTTAACATTCCTTTTTTAAAATTTTGATTTCCAAATTCTCTCCCTCCTTCCCTTCTCTTGCCCCTTGTTAAGAAGGTAAGCAATTTGATATAGGTTACACATATGCAATCATGTGAAACATAGCTCTGGGTTAGTCATGGTATGAAAGAAAGCAGACCAAAAAAGACAAAACAAAGAAAAAGCATGCTTTGATCTGTATTCAGGTTCCTCAGTTCTTTCTTTGGAAACTGGTAGCATTTTTTCACCATAAATTCTTCAGAACTATCTTGGATCATTGCATTGCTGAGAATAGCTAAATCATTCACCTAAACCTTTTTTTAAACCAGGCAACTTGTAATTAGGCAAATTATCATATGTTAAGCACTGAGTGTACTCTTTCCTGTGGTAGCATTTGTCAGTAAACCAAAACAAATATTTTATTTTCTGACATGATCAATACAATCTATTTCAGTGTGCACAAGCACAGAACCATTGGAGTCATTATCTTAGTTTTAAACATAAGATGAGACCTGGTGATGTTTTACAGATATATTTTCTAGTAGTATGTTGAGATGTCTCCTGCACCTGAAATGATCATGGACAAATACCTTGATAGGAATACATGGTGTAGTTCAGAATATTTGGGATTATGTGAGCATTTTGAGTATTTGGACTATATTATAGTAATTAGTAGTATTTGGAGTAGTCCTCATCTCACCTTCCATCAATCCAGCTAGTCCCATAGCAGTCCCTGAGACCTTGGGAAAGGAAAGCAGGACAGAAGAATGGGTTTGAGAGAATAGAGAGAAAGCCCTTTAGTTTCTGGGAGGCTAGTTCTATGGATTACTGTTTTAACATTAAGATATAACTATTATGGATTATTTACACTTTTGAAATTCTGAAATAACAAAAAACAACATTCTTTAAGAAAAGGATTTTTATTGTCTTTACTTGAACAAATTTACTTTACTATGAAAAGTTAGATAATTAAAATAAAATGTGAGTGATTTTGTATGTGTATTGGTTATTTGCTTGTGCTGGAGGTTGGGGGAACCATTCTTTTTATTCCTCCAATATGATTCATTACAGGTCAGCCCCCATAACCCACAAAAAGTCATGGGTATTGATCTTAATAAGGGACGTTTTTTATATTAGTGGAGGGCTTAATGACCTTTTGAAATAAAGATCCCCACCTCCACTCTTCATGGGTTGTTGAAGCACTTGGTCTCATTCCTCACACCACCACTGAGGTGTGCAATTATCCAGCAGAATTGAACCCTTTCTCATGTGACACTGCTTATATTAGGTGCCTCACAAAGACTTACTGTGATTAATGAGCTGGACTGTTTTACATAAAATGTGTAGGTAGGCTGTTGTGTACGTGGTTGAGCTTAAACAATTGTGGCATTCAAACATTATTTTAAAAAAGTTCTTAAATTCTGTTTTACATATCACCAAACTGTTCTGTGAATCAATTATCTAGTTTGTTAATAGTATGTTGGACTAACTCTCAAAGAGTGCTTTGACTCTCTTTGACTCTCTCTCAAAGAGAGAGAGGATCATTATTTGAAGCTAAGAGACTGAGTGTGTGGAAGCATCGTAGATAGGGGCTCATGAGCAATGGGGCTGGAGAGTCCCAGCTGTGAGTTCCCCGATGGTGGAACCCCTAGTCATCCCCCTCTGTCACAAGAGCGAGTGCAGCAGTGATGCTACGCCACCAATGGATACCGCCATGGCGTCCGACAGCACGGCCACGTTCCCGCTACCGTGGCCGCCCATTTCCTTGTCATTTACTCTTCTGGACCCAAACGGGACCAGCTTGCGTTTCAGTGCCCTTGTGGGCACGGTGCCCGTGGAGGACGTGGGAGGGGATAGAAGGGGTCATCGGGCTCCAGCCCTTTATGTGGAATCGTGAATTCTATGAACCGGAAGAGGAGCAAAGCACGTGGCGATTCTTCACGAGCACGACCGGTTTCTGACGGCCGCAGTTCGGTCAAAACCTACTGGGAAATCTCCGTGGGATGCAGGAATCGGGAGAAGGGGAAGAACAGATTCCCAGAGACACAGAGGGGAGTCGCCCGCGTTTCCATCCCCGCCCCAAGCAGGGAAGGGCCGTACCAAATGTCTAGGATGGTGGAGTTGTTGCGGAGAGCAGCCGCCAGGCAGGAGACCCCCTTGGCTGTGATCTGGTTCTGGATGAGCCACAAATCTCTCAGCGTCCGGTTGACCTCCAGCATCTCCGCCAAGCTCGCGGCCACCTCGTCATCAAGGTTGTTCTTGGTCAGCCAGAAGATCTTCACTGAGCTGTTTTGCCGGAGCGCTTCCGCGAGGCTTTTCCCTCCTTCCGTGGAGATGCCGTTGAAGGCGAGACTCAAGTTGGCCAAGCTGGGGTGATTCCTCAGGGCATCCGCAAAAGCCTTGGCCCCTTCGTCCCCTATCTTGTTGCCCCACATCCCAATGTCCATGATCGACTTGCTCTTCTTGACAGCCCCAGCCAGACATTTCCCTCCTTCGCTCGTTATGTGGTTTAATCCCACTTTCAAGTGTGTGAGGTTGGTGCACTCCTCCACAATCTTAGCAACGTATTTGGCTCCAACGTTGGTAATTTGGTTATTGTACAACCCCAAGTAGGTCAAAATTTTGTATTTCGTTAACTCTTCATATAGCACCTTGACTCCGGAGTCAGTGATCTGATTCACACTGAGTCTGACGACGGTGAGGCGGCTGAAGCAGGGGCGCAGCTCCTTCACGCCGTAGTCGTTGAGGTTGTTGTTGTCCAGATCGAGCGCCAGCTGCTTGCGGAAATGGTGCAGGACGAAGGCGAGCGCGCTGCAGTCGGCCGAGCAGGCGTTGCAGTAGGTGAGCTTGATGTAGTTGGCGCAGATGCCCCCAGCGGCCAGTGCTTTGCCTTTGGGGTAGAGTATCATCTTTTATTTATGTAAAGAAGGGTTCTTAACTGTTTTTGTATCATGGATTCCTTTGGCATTTTGGCAGATTTTCATAATGTTTTTAAAGTGTAATAAAGTAAAATACATAGGATGACAAAAGAAATCAATTATATTGAAATTGCCATCAAATTTTTTTTTTAATTCACAGACCTTGGATTTAGAATCATCCAGATTATAATTTTTTAGACACTAGGAAGTAAATTCTGAAACTATAATATACCTGAACCTGTGGAGAAGTTATAATTGAGAAGGAACATAAAAGAAAGTTGCAATAATGAGGCACTGGGATACAGTGCAAAGAGAATTAACTCCAGAATCTGGAGAGAAGTTCATATCCTACCTCAGATACTCCCTATATGATTTGCAGCAATTTACTTAATGAATTCTCCAGACTTAAGTTTTTCTTATCTGTAAAGTGAGAGTTGGACTAGATAGGTTCTTGGACAGGCTTGTGCTGGTAAAAGTTTAAAGATTTATAATTTGCTTTCCAGCAGCAAAAGAAAAGAAAAAAGTAGGCATGTCAATTTAAGTTGCATATACATTTTTAACATTTTTTTCATCACTTTCTCAAGTCTAGACAATCAATAAAACAATAAATTGAGCCTGGGTTTGTTTGTAGCATTTACCAATTTGTAAAGTGTAAATGCTCATGCTGAAAATTTAACAATTTAACAATTTAACAATTAGTTCTTAGAAGCCAATACAAGTTGACTCCAGCAAACCACTTCTTTTGGGTACTTTCCAAATCTGGGTATCTGAATTTATATACTATAACACAGCACAGTCAGGCAGTCAGCATTTATTAAACACCTACTGTAGGCAGCTAAGTAGCTCAGTGGATAGGGCACTGGGCCTGGACTCAGAAGACCCGAGTTCAAATGTAACCTCAGACACTTATATTTGATGATCAAGTCATTTAGGCTCTTTGCCTCAATCTACTGGAGAAGGAAATGGCAAACCACTCCAATATCTTTACCAAGAAAACCACATGGACAGGATTGGGGTGCTGTGGTCCACAGGGTCAAGAAGAGTTGGATATAACTGAATAACAGCAAAGGGCCTACTAGATGGCAGGCATTGTGCTAAGTGGGGGGGATGCAAAAAGAGGCAAAAGATAGTTTCCCTCCTCAAGGAGCTTGCAGTCTACTAGGGGAGACAGCAAACGAGATGATGACTGCTCAGAGATAGATTCTAGAGAAATCACTTTTTAAAATAAACTTTTCATTGTCCAAACTGATGGAGGGAAAACATCAGCAGCAACAAGGTAAAATAGCTGGTTAATCTTTGATAATTAGGTAGGTCTTAGCTATTATAGCCATCAGGGCCATTTCCAGTCATCTGGATCTGTATCTGGCCACTGGATCCAGATGGCTCTGGAGGGGAAAGTGAAGCAGGATTCCTTGCACAGCCCTCCTTCCCTTATATGTCATAGCATCACCTCCCAGATGTCATGGTGCTTTTTAAGAACAAAGGACAAATAACAACTATGTACCAGGGCTGGTGCTAAGTACTTTATAAATACCTCATTTGATCCTGACAAAAGCCCTGTGAGGCAGATGCTATGTTTCTCCCCATTTTACAGTTGAAGAAACTGAGGCAAGTAGCAATTAAATGATATGCTAGGATCACATAACAAGTTTCTGACTCCAGGCCCAATGCTCTAGCCATTGTACTACTCAGCTATTTTTTTTTTTTTTTGCTTTTTGCTGAGGCAATTGGGGTTAAGTGACTTGCCCAGGGTCACACAGCTAGGAAGTGTCTGAGACCAGATTTGGGCTGGTGCTCTAACCACTGCACCACCTAGCTGCCCCGACTCAGCTATTTCTTAATAAAATAAAATTCATTTAAAAAAAATGGTTATAGAGTTAATTCCAGTATTTTTCTATTTTATCAATTTTATTTTTAAGGTAGTGTTTTCTTCAATTTCTGTGTTTCTTTTTCCAAACTCTCCTGCAAAGCTCTTATTTCTTTTCCCCATTTTTCTTCTATTAAGATCCTTTTTGAACTCTTCCAAGACAGCTTTTTGAGCTTGAGACCAGTTCATATTCCCCTTTGAGCATTTTGCTTTGGTGTCTTCTTCTGGGTTTGTCTTCTGTTCTTCCCTATCTCCAAAGTAGCTCTCTATAGTAAAGTTTTTTTGTTTTTTTTCTGAAGCAATTGGGGTTAAGTGACTTGCCCAGGGTCACACAGCCAGGAAATGTTTAGTGTCTGAAGCCAAATTTGAACTCGGGTCCTCCTGACTTCAGGGCTGGTGCTCTATCCACTGCATCATCTAGCTTCCCACTATGGTCAG
>JAJPUD010021886.1:0-15143 GCA_023553655.1 Myrmecobius fasciatus | reverse complement strand
TTTTTTTTTTTTTTTTTAATAATGAATGTTAAAATTTGTCTTCACATGTAATTGGGGAAAAATAAAATGCTACTTAAAACTAAAAAGAGCAAAAACAAAACAAAACAAAACCAAACCAAGGGAGTTGTGTGTTATCCCTGCCCTTTGAGACCACTGGCCTTTTAAGAAACAGAAAATGCATGTATCTATAGCCCAAACACAAGTGCATATAAAAGAATTCACTACTAGAGAGAATGCTAAGTGTGACATTCTCTATTTAGATAGCCTCTAATTCTTAAATGATTTCAGCTTACCTGGCTCCTGCCCTCTCAACTCTTCACATGTTGACACTCTTTTCCTTATAATTCTACTGATGTATCTGTGATGACCTGGACTGTACCCTGTCTCCCTCTGGTGGTTGTCTCCCATACTATAATAATATTACTGTGATTACCACTATTAATATCTTAGTAAGAGAACTTAGACTCACTCAGGATTTCAGAGACTCGTGGCCACATCCTAGTCTTTTTTGCTGCACCCAGGAAGGTCACTCTCAGTGGTACCTTTGTGCACAAGCCTATTCATTTTCATCTAGGGAAAGGGCAGTTTTGCTATAAGTAGAAACAAACTCTATTTTTGAAGTTAGGGGATTTGAATCCTGCTATTGCTACGTGGGGACTGTGTGACTTTAGACATCATTTAACTCCACTGGGGTTTTACTCATCTTTATAAATAAAATTAGGTGGTCTCAGGTCCTTTAAAGCTCTTAATCTCATGATCCTATGATTTCCTGTCTTCATATAAATTCAGCTGACAAGCTTTGGAGGTGCTGTGAAAGTCAGGCAAAGGAGACTAGGTTTGATATGGTAGACTACAGGATGCTAATGAAGACTTTTTAGCAATGGAATGACTTGATGAAAGAAGTATTCTTTTTTTTTTTAATAAGATCAACAGATCAGCATCTTTATTTTGGTACGGTCAATAATTTTTTTTCTTTTTTTAAACAGTATTTTTCTTTTTTCAATTGCATGAAAAGATAGTTTTCATTATTCATTTTTTTAAACATGGTAAAAGTATATGCATACATATTTATGTAATTATCTTGCTGCACAAGAAAAATCAAATCAAACAGGAAAAAAAATGAGAAAGGAAACAAAATGCAAGTAAACAGCAACAAAAAGTGAAAATGCTTTGTTGTGAACCACACTTATTTCCCACAGTCCTCTCTCTGGGTGTGGATGGCTTTCTTCATCACAAGATCATTGGAACTGGTCTGAGTCATTTCATTGTTGAAGAGAGCCCTGCCCATCAGAATTGATCATTGTATAGTCTTGTTGTTGCTATGTATAATGATCTCCTGGTTCTGCTCATTTCACTTAGCATCAGTTCATGCAAGTCTCTCCAGGCTGATGAAAGCAGGATTCTAAGAAACTGAGTCTTGTGGGATGAACTGGAGAGAACAGAGTTAAAGGTCAGAAAATTCCAACATACAAATATATTCTTTGTTGTCCTTTATACTTGAAGAGGACCAAAATGATATCATAATGTTGGGGATTATGTTTGACCATAACTGAGCAGTCCAACATGAACTCCAAAGGCTGCTCTATCACAGGTCAGGCACAAATAATCCTTATTAATGTTTGGGATGGACATAGGAGAGACAACAAGCAAACAACTATGTATAGGCAAGTTATAGCCTGGATAAGGCGGACATAATCAATAGAAAGAAAGTACCAGAACAAGGGGGAATGGAAAGGATTCTTGTAGAAGGTAAGAGTCTAGCTCAGTCTTAAAGGAAGCCAGGGGATGGAGATAAGAAATAATTCCAGGCATGAAGGGCAGTGAGTGAAATGTCTAGAGCCAGAAGATGGAGAATCATGTTTGAAGAACAGAAAGGAGATCAGCATCACTAAACTGAAACGTACATGGCTGTGCCATGGTAATGTGAGGTATAAATAGCTTTAGGAGAGAAAGGTTGGTGCCCTCATTAGGACATTGGCATTAGCTGCCTATTTCCTATCCACAAATTGCTCTGTCTCCATGATTGTGGTATCACAAACACAGCCTTCACTGGTTTCCCATCCTGGTGTTCCACCATTTATATGGAACTCATTGTTTCCTATGTTGTAGTAAAAGCTATCCTTTCCCAGCCCAACCTTCAATCTGCCCAGACCCACCCATGGGCATACTTCTCCTGGGAAATATCCTCAGCCAAATGAAATTAGAGACTCAGAGAAAGACCTGCTGGCTCCGAAGGTGGTGTTCAAAGTCTGACAGCATCAGGGTTTCTGGTGAAAGTCTTTTTAACATTAACCCATAAACTAAAACAATGCTAGACCTCGTATCATTCTTTAAAGCTTCTGGATCTCCTCCATATCAATAAGACACAGCACTGTCCTATAGGTGGCAAAACCAAGAGCCTTCCTATGGATAGAAAACATTCTTATTACTGAGCTCTATTTGAACACTATGAACTTCGTCTATTCAGCAGCATCAGGAAAATACTTAGACCCATTAAGTACCCTTTGTGAAAACTTGGTCCTTATTACTTGAATGGAGCTCTATGTTTGATGGATGTCTCCTTGTTCATTGCTGTTCTAGGAATACCTTGTGCCATAATGGACCAGCTTCAGGGCATGTAAAATTGTTTAAAATGCTGCATATGGCTATCTGCCATTTTAATGGACATTTATACAGCCCAGTGTTAACCACTGCACTTGGACATCAGAGATTTATGCCTGGGCTCTGTTGGAAATCCTGTAGGGATATTGAAGTTCATAGCAATTCCTTGGCATCCTTGGTGTCTTGGACATACCATATGAGCTGAAATGATTTGCTTCTTGTTTTCCACAGATCCCAATGATGTTGAACATACTCAACTCGTTAATAGCTAATAATAGTAACTAGCATTTATATAGACTTTTAAGTTTTGCAAAGCACTTTACAAATATCTTATTTGATCCTCAAAACTACCTGGGAAATAGGTACTATATTCTCCATTTTATGGATAAGGAAACTGAAGCAAATGGATTGCCTCAGGGTCATATAGGACAGAAGAGTCACCCAGGAAACAAGTGCCTGTTAAATGCCTACTATGTGCCAGGCACTGTACCACATGATTTACACATAGTACACATATTCATTTGATTCTCATAACAATCTTAGGATGTAGGTCTTATCCCTAGTTTATGGTTGAAGAAACTGAGAAAAGCAAAGGCTAAGTGACTTGCCCAAATGTCTGAACTGGGAGCTGAACTTGGGTCTTCCTGACTCCAGATCTAGCAGTCTATCTCCTGCACCATCTACCTGACCTGCTACTTGCATAAGTCTGTCACCCCGTCTATTCACTTAATGCCAGTGGCTCTTTATCATCTCTAGGATAAAATATACAATCCTTTATTTGCATTTTTCATACTTTTCCAGTTTTTTTACACCTACCTCCCCACTGATCTAATGGCATTAACTACCTTGCTGCTACTTACACAAGACATTACATCTTTCAGTTATACATATTTACTGATTGTCCCCCAAGCTTGAAATTTTTTTCCCTATTCATTTCCTCCTCTTGGCTTCCCTTCAAATTTCAGTTAAAATCCCATGTTCTGGAAGAAGCCTTTGCCACTCCTCCTTAATCTGACTGCCTTTCCTCTGAGATCACCCCCAATTTATTATTAGTATGTATAGATGTAGTATATATACACATATGTACATATGTGTATGTATATATGTGTGTATATATGTACATATAGTTTCTACACAGTTGTTTGTATGTTGTCTTCCCCACCAGAATGTGAACGCTTCAAAATCAGGGCTATTTTTTGTCTTTCTTTGTACCCCAGAACTTGGCACCCACCAGTGCCATGCCAGGAAACTGAACCTCTTCCATTTGAATTGTTTTAAAAAGATTTTGAAGATCATTGGCAGGATCCTGGGGTCCTTTCTTGACCTAAATTGCCAAGCATTTCAACTCAGCTGCAGAGAGCACAACTCCGTTGGACTGGCCACATTATTTCAATGCCAAATGTACGCTTACCAAAAAGATTATTTTATGGAGAACTCACAAAGGGCAAGCACTCACAAGATAGTCAGAAAAAGTGATGCAAGGACATTCTCAAGGTCTCTCTTAAGAACTTTAAAATTAATTCTATGACATTGGGAGAAACTGGCACAGGACCACCCAGCATGGAGTGCCCTCATCAGAGAAGGTGCTGTGCTCTATGAGCAAAGCAGAAATGAGGTAGCTTAAAAGAATTGCAAGCTGCACAAAGTTAGAGTCCACCCTAAATGTTCATAGGGACTCTTTGTGTCCAACTTGTGGCAGAGCATTTGGAGTTTATATTGATCTGATCAGCCATAGTGGGACACACTAACTTGACTCTAATATATCATGTCACTTTGGTCCTCTTTGAGAATGAAGGACAGCAATCAAAGCAAATAATAAGTGCTTGTTGACTTGATTGCTAGACATTTGACCATCTTTGGTCCTGGGAGGCTGACAGAAATCCAAGGTAAGGGAAAATTTGAACTTTCTATTTTGAAAGAGCTATCTCCACCATCTCTTTGACTGGGAGGAGAAGAGGGTCTAATGAGAACCTGCCAGAAATCTCTGGGAACTAAGACCAGAATAAATTTTTCACCAGCAATACTTCAGTAAACTCTAGACACATGACTATTTGGAGGGAAGCTGTACAAGTCCTTCTACCTGACAGGAAAAAGAGTGATGTATGGTTGTCATATATAGATCAATTCTAAAAGTTCACTCCTCTGGAGTAATGATTTTTACAACACAGTTCAGGGATTGCTTTGAGGCTGGGAGGGAGGGGTCCATGGGATCAAAATAATTTTCATGAAATACTAAGATGTTTTTATTTTATTTTTATTATTATTTTTTTTGATGAGGCAATTGGGGTTAAGTGACTTGCCCAGGGTCACACAGCTAGGACTTGTTAAGTGTCTGAGGTCAGATTTGAACTAGGGTCCTCCTGACTTCAAGGTTGGTGCTCTATCCATTGTGCCACCTAGCTGCCCCTGATGTTTTTATTTTTAACAGGGTAAACATCAATAGATGTAACCCAGACAAACAAAAGATCATGGGAGAGGATTCTCAAAAATTTATAAGTGTATAAAGAGGTCTGGGACCAATAAGTTTGAGAACTGCCACCAATGGAGAGAGAGCACTGAGTACATCTGGTGTGTCTTTCAGTGAAAGCCTTGATCCTGGATTCATCACAGTTTGCCTGGCTCCTGATTTCTTGCCTCATTGAAAATTTTTTCCCTGTCATCCTACCCATTCAAGCTATAATAATTTCCATGAATTCCCTAGTTTCCTGTGCTTGCTGTTTTCCCTGGTGTGATGTTCAACTTGCTGACCTTCTGAATTGTTCTCTATCTATAGTTTCCCTTCATTCCTTTGCATTCGACATTATTCACAGAAACAGCTCTCATAGTCCCCACCCCTCCATCATGCTTGCACAGCTGTTCATGTCTGCCAGCATCACAGCTGATGATTTTTTTCCCAGTGTCACCTGATCAGCCAGCCCATGAAGACATTTTCTTGCTGTGTGATCTAGGGCAACTTTCCATGTGCTGTCTCAGTCCATCATTAATCCAAAGAGCAGGCCTTTTTCACCCAGCCCTCTCCTGAGGGGAAGTATGAGTTGGCAAAGCAATTTTAGCATCCAGCATGAAAGGCAAAGCCGAATTATAAGGAATAATAATAATGACACTCCTGTTGCAGTTATAATCAGCCCCGTGATTGCTCTGACTCTAAACTAGGTCAGAAAAGTCTCATTGCACACACTAAACATTATGAGGATTCCTTCTGACTTCACAAGAATAAAAGTTAAAACTCCTAGAGGGATTGTGAGCTAGAGAACTGAAATTAATCTGGGACATCAGAACAAAAGCATCTCAAAGCTGCAAAGTTGCCCCACAGGTTACTTGGGAGGAAAAAAAATATTCTCCTACAGTAAAACATATAGTCCTAAGAAGGAAAATTACCACCTCTTGATTTAGAATTTTGCCCTCCTACTAGTGAGTAGATTTTCCTTGTCTTAGCCTTTCTAGCATTTCTAGCATCACTGTCCAAGGTACCACAGACCATAACTACCATGAGCAATTTGGGTCTGCTTCCAGGTACTCTAGTAGTCTACTTTTCTATTGCCGGTGACCTAGTATATTTCTTTCTTTAAAAAAAAAGTTTATATTAATATTGATTATTGTTATACATGGTAGATTTAAAATATAATTACCTTTCCTTTAATAAGGTCTTCCTTGTGACAAAGAAAAGAAGTCAAGCAAAACTTGACATGCTACTTCTTAACTACTTCTGACATGCAACTTTCTGTATCTGTAGTTTTCCATCTACTGAAGGGAGAGAGGTGCTTTCTTATGTTCACTTAAAGGCCGATATCAATAATATAATTAGTTGAATTACTTGGTGTTGAGTGTATTTTATTCTTTTTTTCATTTGTTATTCTTATTCAGTTCATTGTATATACTGTTCTTTTGGTTTTGTATGTTTCACTCTATGCCAATTCATAAAGATTCTGTCCTAGACCCCTTTCCCAGGTCCCCCTGACTCCAGGGCTGGTGCTCTATCCACTGTGCAATTTAGCTGCTCCCCCCAAGACATCTTTCTCCTCTCTCTCTCTACTCTCTTTGTTGGCAACCTCATCAGCTCTTATAGGTTTAGCTAATCAGCTGTATGCGAATGATCCCCAGTTCGACTCATCCAGTCACAGGATCTCTCCTGAGGTTTGGTCCTGCATCATGAATTGCCAACATGTCCAAAACTGTACTCATTATCTTTCTCCTCCTTAAATCCTTTCCCTTCCAAATTTCTTTATTTCTATAGAAGGTTATACCATCTTTCCAGTCTTTCAGATTTATAGACTTAGCATTATTTCTGAGTCTTCATATCCCCTTATTTCACAATTCCAATCAATTGGTGAATTTTGTCATTTCTATCCCCACATTTTTTTTTTGCTGAGGCAATTGGGATTAAGTGACTTGTCCAGGGTCACACAGCTAGGAATTATTAAGTATCTAAGGCTAGATTTGAACTCAGATCCTCCTGACTTCAGGGTTGGTGCTCTATCCACTGTGCCACCTAGCTACCCCTTCCCCCCCCCTTGCCATTGGGTTTTAAATGGGTACTTGCCTTCAGCTAAAGACCCAGATCCCTCTGTTTTTTCTTGAATGGCCTCTATGCCTTAGTGCATGGTTCTATACATATTGCTTAATTTATGTTATATTTTACTGATGTCATATTTCATGTTGCCATCTAAAAGTAGAACAGGTTTCCTCAGAGGCTTCCTCCTCTTTGGAGGTCTTCAAGCAGAAGCTGAATAATCACTGGCTGAGGATGTGATAGAAAGCATCCTTGTTCAGTTTGGGGTTAGTTGGATTAGATAGCCTCTGAGGTTCCTTCCAATACTGAGATTCTGTAATTCAGTTATTTTATTATGCATTTTATGCTCTCTTTGAGATTTAGCACTCCTTGAGATTCAGGACTACTTTCTAATCTTTTTTTATTTTTTATTTTTTAATTTCTAGTACCTAGGGCAGTGCTCTGCAAATAATAGGTACTTAGCGTTTGTTGAATTGAATTCCTCCATTCTCTCTTTTCCTCCTTTTATCTTTCTCTCTCCTCTTTATCCACTTTCTTATTTTCTTCCTGTCTTTTTTTCCCCTCTCTCTCCACTCCCACCATTCCCTCCCCAACCCCAGCCTATGTCCTGCTAGGAGAATGCAGGAACATTACTAACTTCCAGTAAAGGCACTCAGTCAGGGTTAATCCTTTGCACCATTCAGGTCACTTTTCTTTTTTTCCTTCATTTAATATTAATAATGACTCCCATTGTTAGCAAAGAACTGGAGACAAAGCAGCTGTTTGATTGGAGAATAGTTAAACAAATTGTCATATATGAATGTGATGGAATATTGTTGAGCTCTAAGATAGTGATGAAAATACCTAATATTTATATGGCATGGTAAGGTCTGCAAAGTCCATTACATATATAATCTTGTTTGATCCTCACAACAACTCTGGGAGATAGATATTATTAGCATTTTACAAAAAGAGAAGAATAGAGATTTAGACAGAATCTAGGCAATTTAAAAACTGAAGCTGTCAATTAAAATCTGCTTTTGAAAATTTTGTTGTTTGGTTGTTTCAGTCATGTCTGATTCTTCTTCATGATCCCATTTAGGATTTCCTTGGCAAAGATACTGGAATGATTTGGCATTTTCTTCCCTACATAATTTTTTACTATTTAGGAAACTGAGGTAAAGAGGGTTAAGTATATACACAGTGTCAGACAACTAGTAAATGTCTGAGATTGGATATGAAACAAAGAGGAATATTCCCAACTATAGGTCTAGCATTCTATCCACTGCATCTCAGAATCTTACTTGTTATTTGACATTGAACAAGTCACTTAACTTGTCTGAGATTCAATTTTCTTTTTTTGTAGTACTTAGCTCACAAGGTTATTGTGAGGGTCAAATGAGATCATGTATATAAAGTGTTCTGCAAACTTTAAAGTGATATGTAAATGTAAGCTATTTTTATGATTATGATTATCAAAGAGGCTACCTGGTGTTATGGTTATAGATCTGGCTGTGGAGCCAAGAAGATCTGAGTTCAAATTCTAAGACTGTCAAGTTTGACACTGTGGGACTCTGGGCAAGTCACTTAAGATTATAGCACTCAGAAAAACCTGAGGAGACATATATCAACTGAAGCTGGAGACATATATCAACTGAAGCTGAGAGAAGTAAGAGGAACCAGTAGAACATTGTACACAATAACAGCAAGATTATGTGATTATCAACTTTTATGGACTTAGCTTTTCTTAGAAATATAGTGATTTAAGACAATTTCAAAAGAAACAGGATGGAAAAATGTTAACCACATCCACAGAAAGAACTATGAAGTCTGACTGCAGATTGAAGCATATTGTTTTCTTTCTTTTTTTTTTTTTTTGGTATTTTCTTTTTCATGGTTTTCCCTTCTGTTCTGATTCTTCTTTCACAAAATGAATCATGTAGAAATCTACTTAATATGATTGAAGGGGGAAGGAAAAAGAATTTGGAACTTAAAATCTTACAAAAGTGAATGTTATCCCACCCTGGAGTGTTTCAGTCCATTAGGAAGATCATGTGTTTCACACTTTTACTTTAGGCAATTCCCTAAGATTATTATAAATTGTAGAGAAAGTGGTGACCTGCATTGATAAAGGGAATTTTCTCATCAGGGAGTTTTTTATACTCATAAAATAATATATGATTATTTAGCACCTTTAAAGTTTACAAAATTTTATCCCTCAGAGCAATCCTGGGAGGTAGAGAAATAAAATTCCTGCCTCTTTAGCCTAAATTTTATATTAATATCGCAATTATTTTCTACTGATTCCCACTTCTCTAATATATCTTTTTCATCATTTTATCCACCAATAAATCAATTACTATTTATGAATGACTTACTAGATGCTAAGCCCTAAGGATACAAGTACAAGAATGAAACAATCTTTATTCAAAAGAAGCTTACATTCTTTTAAAATTTTTTTCAATTAACAAGCATTATTTTCTCTTCCTTCTCCTTCCTGTTAACTCACACTAATCACAGAGAACGCTCAGTTTTCCTTTTTGACTCATCAAACAAAGGGACAGTGGCTCCTTGACTTACAGTTCTCATTTCCTGCCTGTCAGATGGTTAATCTGGTTTCTCCAGGGACAGAGGCTTCTTCAGCAAATAAAGTAGATCCTGGGATGATTTTTCTTGTTTCAGTGTCCACACGGGTTATACAGGGATGATGGACAACCCAGAGTCCAGTGGCATATTGCTGTATAAAAGAAGTTAGATTCTGTGTCTCCAGATGGTGATTGTAGCAGCAACATCAACCCTGGTGATGACCTCCTCTACCTTTCTCCCCATTTTCATCAGAGATTAGTCTGTCACAGCAAATTACACGATCAATGAGAAATCTTCTAATCTTAACATTCTCTGATAATATAAACTTTTAAAAACCATATTTAAGGAAATGGAGATACAGACCTTGGCTAGCTCAAGGTCATTAGGTGATAATGATTTTAAAATGAGGTCCTTACTCTGTGAGGTAGACATGGCAATTATAACTCTCATTTTATAACTTTTTTTTATAACTTAAAAAACCTGGGAACATCTTTAATCTCTCTCTCTTTTTTTTAAAGGAGATTAAGGATGTTGCCAGGTTCACACAACAAGTAAGAGCCTAAAGCAGGATTCTTTCTGACTCCAAATCCAGCATTCTTGATTTAAAAGCCAAAGTTTTTTTTTCCATTGTAAACTGGGAGCAATGACATATGTCCTATTACCTGAGAGTATGTATGTAGATATGAAATCATGGGGGGGGGTGTATATGTGTGTACAGAAGGGAAAGGTCAGGATAGACAGGAGAGTTGACTGCATGTCCCCTAAAACTATAATGCTAAATAGCAGAGAAGTGCAGAGGAGAAAAAGATGGAGCAGCTGTAGTTCTGGGGATGGGAGGGCAGAGGTGACCACCTGGGAAGCACTCTTCAGGATGCAGTATTTCCCTGAGCTGGTAACAGATGGCAGGGCAGGAGCAATCACCCAAGATGCAGTTAATTGACAGAGTAGCAGACGGGACCCAGGCGTGGAAAGCCCTGCCTCAGCTGTCTGGACAGCAAACCCCAGCCACTGGGAATCCTTACGATGGCCTCAGATTGGCTAGCTCTCCCACAGCATTCAGATGGGGACCTCTCAGTGCATACACAGACTTCTTCAGCTAGCCCCCACACTGCTTGGATCTCACCCAGCTCTGTACTTTATGTTCAGTGCATCTTTTACAAGAGAGAAACAGTGAGAATATTGTTGATCAGAAATGCTGGGCTAAGAGTCAAAGGGTCTGGGTTTGAAGCTCAACTTCCTGTGACTTACTAACTTCACATGATCTTGGACAAAGTTTAATCACCTGTGCAGGTAGTGTGATATGATGGAGGTAGTGCTGGGTTTGAAATCAGAAGGATTCCTGCTTCCCACTCTTTCCAGCAATGTGACCCTAAGCAAGTTAATTAACATCCTTTATGCTCTTCAGTTTCCTCATCCACAAAATGGTGGCCCTACCTGCAATGCCAACCTCACAGAGTTGTTGTAGGATTTGAATGACACAAAATACCTTTTAAACTAGGTGAAGGGGGGGGGCATCTAGGTGGTACAGGGGATAGAGCTTCAGCCCTGAAGTCAGGAGGACCTGAGTTCAAATCTAGCCTCAGATACTTAACATTTCCTAGCTGTTGGACCCTGGGCAAGTCACTTAACCTCAATTGCCTCAGCAAAAAAGATCAACAAATAAAAATAAATAAACTAGGTGGGAGGGGAAGGAGGGGACTAGGTTTGGGCACACTTGAGGCAGGAGGAAGGTTGCAAGTTCAGGCACCTATATCACAGTTAGGTGACCCCCCTGAAAGGCCAATTCTGGACCAAAAGGGAAAGGTTGGGAGTTTACACAGCCATCGGAGGCCAGCAGTAGGAAGCTGAGTAGTATTGGATAATAATGGGTAAATAGGGAGAGAGTAATGGAGATAGACCCTGAAAGTGGATATGCAAGGGAGATAGGATACCTCCAAATTCTGGCTCTCTGATTGGTTGTCCCTTAGTATTATGCTATATCTTAAGGGGAGTGCATGGACAACTTAATGGAAGATAGATATTCTAGAGTACTGGAAAGGAAGAAGGGAGTAAATAATACTTAAGATATAGGAACTTGGAAACCAGAGTCCCCAAATGAAGGTACAATTTCTTTAAAATTTTTTTCTCAATTATATGTAAATTTTTTTTTAACATTTAACAAAAAATTGAATTCTAAATTCTTCCTTCTTTCCTCCCCCTACAAGAAAAGACAAGCAATTTGACATAGGTTATACATGTGCAGTCATGCAAAGCATATTTTCATATTAATCATGTTGTGAAAGAAAACAAACTGAAACAATAACAAACCAACCAAGAAAAATTAAAAAATTTTTTAAAAAGTATGCTTTGATCTGTATTCAGATTCTGTCAGTTCTTTTCTGAAGGTAGGTAGCATTTTTCATCATGAGTCCTTTGGGATTGTTATAACATTGTATTGCTAAGAATAGCTAAGTCATTCACAGTTCTTCATTGTACAATATTGCTGATACTATATACAGTTCTACTCACTTCACTTTTTATCAGTTACGTAAGCCTTCCCAGATTTTTCTGAAAGCACCTTGCTCATTTTCTATAGCATTCCATTACAATTATATGCCATAATTTCTTCAGCCATTTCCCAATTGATGGGCATCTCCTCAATTTCTAATTCTTTGTCACCACAAAAAAGTTACTATTAATATTTTTGTGCAAATAGGTCCTTCTCCCTCTCCCCTCTGGGGATGCAGACTTAGTGGTGCTATTGCTGGGTCAATGGATTTACATAGTTTTACAGCCCTTTGGACATAGTTCCAAATTGCTCTTCACAATGGTTGGATCAGTTCTCAACTCCACCAACAATGCATTTGATGTAATATGATTTTGTGGTCCCCTGATTTTAGCGGGACTTCTAATAATAAATCAGTAAATCCTAAATCTTCTGGTTTTGGGGTCTGCCTCAGGGACTTCTCACACTTCCAGTCTAAGAACAGCAATCTGTCTGATTCTGACTGATCAGTCTGCTGACTGATAATCTTTTTTTTTTAATTTTATTTTATTTGCAAAACATATGTATGGGTAATTCTTCAACATTAACCCTTACATATCTTTCAGTTACAAATTTCCCCCCCAACTCCCCACCCCTCCCCTAGATGGCAGGATATCCACTACATGTTAATTATGTTAAAATACTTGACAAATCAAATATATGTATACATATTTCCACACTTATCATTTTTGTGCAAGAGAAATCATATCTACACGAAAGACATATCAGAGAAAGGAAACACAATGCAAGCAAACATCAGTCGAGAGTATGAGAATGTTATGTTGTGGTCCACTTTTCACATCCCTCTCTCTGGGTGTATATGGCTTCCTTCAGTGAACAATTGGAAGTGGTTTGAAACATTTCATTGTTGAAGAGAGCCAGCTGATTGATAATCTTGTCAGTGAGAATCAAATTCTATAGACTACTCCTTAATTCATTGCAGACTGATAATCTGGTCAATGATAATCTGATCAAGGAGAACCAAATTCAGAAGAACACTCCTCCATCCTACCTATGGGCCACAGAATTAGCATGTCAGTGATAGAAAGCTGGATAAATGTGTCTCTTTGCTTCTGTTTCCTAGCTAAATTTTCTTAGAATTTCGTCTGCTTGTAATGGTATTACAATTACAATTCTGAAAATTCTTTTGAGATACCTCATGACACTGGTCTATGACCCCAAACTCTTGAAGTCCCTTTTCCAACATCTACATTTGGTGGCCCAGTACAGGGAGAATCTGGCCTCTCCTGGCTTGCTTCCTTCCTTGTCAAGGTAAGCCTCCATTTTTTTTCTCCCACAATCCAATAACACCCCAAACCACTGGAAGAAGGCTTGTCTGGGGTGCCATGAGGTCCACACTCAGCAAGTTTTCCTGGACTGGGGAATGCCCAGATTGGGAAATTCTTGCAATTTTCAGTAAAGTTCCTAGAGAACCTTTGCCACCCTTTCACCTTCTCTGGGATGCCAGAGAAGATGGAAGTACTATAGGTTAGCTTTTGGCAAAATTTTATGGCTTTTGGCAAAGATGGGACAGTCCTCTTTCCTGTCATTTTGTCCGTGTCTGCATCTCTGTGCAGAATGTCTGTGTCATGTTTGCTCTGGGAGTTAGATTTTGTTACTTGGAAAGATTTAAAATGTAACCAGAAAGAAAAAGTTCTTTATGCTATAGTTAGAATGCTGGAAAAGTTTCTTTAAAAAACTTTTTTTTCCTCTGTGGACTTCAGCTCTGGCCAAGCTGGGGGCTACAAAAAAAGTTAGCTAATTAAAATTAAAATAATATCTTAGCAGATTCTCAAATATTTGGAAGCAATGATCAAGAAGTTTGGTAATTAGTCATTTTAAGATTGAAAGAAAAATTCTTGAAACATTGGAGATAATTTCAGGAATTTATCCCATTCTGGAGGAAAAGAAAAAAGAAAAACAAACCAGGTAAATAGCAACTTTTTCTAACCCTTCCTTAACTTCTATCTTGTCTGGAGTCCCCCTTCTGCCCCTTTGGGAAAGTACCCCAGAGGGTATTAAGGGATCCTCTCCCCTCTACTCTACTGAATGTATCTCAGTTTTGGGAATTGCTAACAAGATCAGTATAGCTCAAGTCCCTTTGTTTCCTAACCTCTCTCATTTTACATCAGATTCAAACTCAAATTTTGCCTCACTTGTAGAAATAGGGGAAGCAGCCCATGAGGACACCACAGAACCTTGCCCCAACACTTCCCCAACCCAGTTTTGGGGAAGTGGGGATAAAAGGCCCAATGGTCAGCATTCCTGGAGCTCTGGCACCTGAAACTACCATCAAAGGGAGATCTTGGTACCAGTCACTGGTACCAGAACCAGCTATCAGCAGGTTCTGTCCAGAAACTGCCTCGGAAGAATTTGGGTAGCCCGGCACTACCCAGCTTGGCAGTGTAAGGTGAGAAAGCCAGTCAGTCTCTGCATTTGGTAAGACCACCATTCTCTGTTTCAATTATGGATGTGTATTACCTATGTAATTTATAGCAAATTATTTTATCTCTGCCCAGTTTTCTGATTTGTAAAGAGAAATAATAGTTGTTGTGAAGACCACATGAGTGCAAAAGTGCTTAGCATAAAACATGCCATATGAATGTTAACTACTTTATGGGATATAATTGCTTCATATTTGATAACTTTATGGTTTTTTTAGATGTGACTTACAGATAAATGATTTCTATGTGTATGCAAAGTAATTTGGAAATTTGTTTGAGATATGATAGTAAAAGCAATTTTAAAGGAACTATAATTAAAGCCCACTAAAGGGATATGCAAATTGTAATCTATTTGCACTAATAGTGTCAACAGAAGAATTTGGAAATTTTTATTTATTTATTTATTTTATTAAAGCTTTTTATTTGCAAAACATATGTATGGGTAATTTTTCAACATCGATCCTTACAAAGCTTTCTGTTACAAATTTTCCCCCTAACC
>JAJPUD010021885.1:0-13251 GCA_023553655.1 Myrmecobius fasciatus | reverse complement strand
CTGACTTCAGAGCTGGTGTTCTAGCCATTGCCCCACCTAGCTGCCCCAATAATTTTTATTATAATGGAATGTAAGGGGCAGCTAGGTGGGGCAATGGCTAGAACACCAGCTCTGAAGTCAGGAAGACCTGAGTTCAAATCTGGTCTCAGACACTTAACATTCTTTAGCTGTATGACCCTGGGCAAGTCACTTCACCTCAGTTGCCTCAGCAAAAAAACAAACAAACAAAATTATTCTATTATTCCAAAATTCTGTCATTCTAAAATTTATGCTATTAGTGAAATATTGTGGTAGTTCAGATTTACTCAGGTATCTATTTGCTTATATGCTTTAAAGTTACCACATATTGACATAAAGTTTTCATTTTGGCACAGATTAAGCTATTGGAATGTTTAGAATAAGGAAGTAAGTGAAATAACATAGGAAGATAGTAAGGGACTAAATTTGTAAGAGTAACCTTTAAAATAGTTAGAAAAATCATTGCTTAAGAGATCTGAAACAGTATGTAGAATAGGCAATGATAGCTAAGTTCTAGCTAAAGTTCCCAGTCTCTGGATTTGATTATTCTGCAGTCATAATTTCCTGAAGTAAAAATTAATTCTTATTTCTCTTCATGACATTTTCCCCAGGCATGATCATCAATGTTTTTCAACTTCCCAATCCTATCTTTTTTAATCAGTGTTTTCCTGTTTTACTAGCAAATCTGAATATTCTTTGGAAGTTTGAGGTTTGCCTCCAAAACTGGATTTTTTAAAGTTAGATAAAAAAGAATTCTCAGGGAGAGATTCATTTCCTTTTCTTTATATCTTAACATGTTTCCTGGGGTTTTTGTGTTAAATTTCAGCTATTTTATTCTTATATTCTGAAAAGGATGCTGTTTACTACATCAATAATAGCAATCATTTAAGAAATATTCTTGGGGCAGCTAGGTGGTGCAGTGGATAGAGCACCAGCCCTGAAGTCAGGAAGACCTGAGTTCAAATCTGGTCTCAGACACTTAACATTCCCTAGCTGTGTGACCCTGGGCAAGTCACTTAACCTCAATTGTCTCAGCAAAAAGCAAAAAAAAAAAAAATCTTAATAAATAGAGGTAAATAGCCAGCTTTGAGCTATTTAACATCTTCTATTATCTTCAAAAAATGTTAAAAGAAAATAATGAGATTGGAGGCTCATAGAATCATAGAATTAGAGCTGACAGAGATGGAATACACCATCTCATCTACATCTTCCTTTCACAGTAAGGACACTGGATCCAGGAAGGAATTGAATCCACATCCTCCATTTCCAAATCTTACTCTTTCTATAGATGCTCAATATTTCTGTGACCAGAAGCCCAAGGAGACTGAGTTAGTTACTCATGATCATGTAGGTAGTGAGTGACATGACCAGAATTTAAACTGATGTCTCTTTTGATAAATTTCCCTGGGCCTCAGGGTACTGATCATCAATGGAATATGAATGTAGGATTGGGAGTCAAAGATTTAGTGCTCAAGTTCTCATTTGTTACTTAGGAAATTGTCACTGGAATAACCAAATGTAGAGATTGAGAATTGTATCCAGAAAATATCTAGAATACCATGCATCCCCATTTCAGATAAATAGATAGAGATAGCAGATAGCCAAACATGATAGATAGATAAATAGATAGAAATAGTAGAAAGCTAAACATGAAAGATAGATGGATAGCCAAACATGATAAATGGATAAAAAAGAAGGCAGGAATAAAGGAAAGCAGGAAGGCAAGAAGAAAGGAAGAAAGGAAGGAAAGAAGGAAGGAAGAGAGGGAAGGAGGAAGGGAGGAAGAAATAGTAAATAGCTAAACTAGATAGAAAGAAACAATGGATAAGCAAACACAATAAATAGCTAGACAGACAGACAGATAGACAGTTACCTACTCAATTCTCACCTGTGGCTCCAAGAAACTAGAGCATACACAACCAACACACCCTGATATACCATCTTGGCAGACTGGTTAAACTAGGTTTCCTGTTATAATAGAAGACAACAAATAAAGGGAAGTTGGGCAGCGCAGGTATCATTTGTAGATATAACCAATGAATGAAGTGTAGAATTGATTCCAGGTAAGATAATGTAAACGATTCAACAGGAACTGATAAGATGATGGCTGAAAAGTGCAGAAAGCATAGCATTAAGTAGTCCAAGAAATGGAGTGGAGGTACAGTTCTGGGGTAGATAAGGCAACAACTATCAAGGCTCAGAATTTCAAGACTTGCCATCCTTTAAACAGGATATTCAGTCCTTTCATCACAAGGTACCAAGGACAAACGTACTATTCTTAAAAAAGCATCTCTTGATCCTGAGTTCAAAGAATTCCAATGATATGACTGACATACAATGCCACATACTCATGGAGAGCTGGCTATTGTGAGCTTTGCAAAGATAGAGAGAAGTTATTAGTTTCTAAATGATCGTTAGCAGTAATGGCTATGTTTGCTTATTCCCTTGCTCTAGTCAGTCTCAAAACCTGGAAGTACATATGAGCTTCCAATAGGAGTTTGCTCCAGACCAATTGAGATTTCTGTTTTAGCTAAAGAATCCTCCCTTTTTCAAGTAGGGATTTGATGTGACTTAAACCAGGTCTCAAATAATAAAAGATTGATTGGATTTGGAATTAGGAAGACCTTAGTTCAAATGCTGCCTCAGATACTCTGACTAATATGACCCAAGATAAGTAAATTGACCTCTGTCAGTCTCAGATTCTTTATTTGTAAAATGAGGGGAGTGGATTAATGACCCCTAAGTTCCTTCCTAGATCTGAATCCATATTCCAAAGACCACATATTAATACTTGGCTTGAGCTAAAACAGACCATGTTGATGTTTTTTCCTTAATGACCATCTGGAATCAAACCCTGGAAATTCTCCAAGTGTCTGGCAAAATGTGCTGGCTTTAAGAAGCAGTAATGACTCCAAGCCCAGACTTCCCTCTACAATACAAAAACCCCATTTTCCTGAGCTCCTTAGATCAATCACACAACACTCTTCCTAATTGCTCTTCTTTACCTCTTGATTACCAATTGTAGATAAAAAATCCCTAGCTCTTTTCACTTCTTATGTTTTCAGAGGTGATTTTAATCCTAGCTATTCCCCTGCATCTATATACAAGTTCTTAAGGGCTCTTAAATTCTTCCAAACCTTCCTTATCTTAACTATGGTTGAGTCATAGTAAAACTGAATAGGACTGATTGAATGAAGTTTTCTCAATTTATGAGATTAGGCCTAAATCATGTGACCCCTATTCCCAGAGCCAGGAGATCAGGCTTTGGACCCTGGGTCCAAGAAGGACCCTGGAAAGTCACAAAGGTCAGACCCTAAGTTACAGGAAGTGACGTCCCTGTGGGAAACAGACAACATTGGTGACCAATGATGAAGGATGGTTACTTTTTCTTTTTAAATCCTGACAAGCCTGAAGCTGGTCAGGTTCCATAAGCACATGGTGAAAGCTTGGATGGCTCCCAGGTGTATGTCTGGGACTCTCCCTGCAGGGACTAAATAAATACTTTCTCTTTGTACCTGAAGATGTCTCTGATTAGTTAATTTGGGAAAGAGGGTCTTGTACCTGTCCCACACAAAACTAAAACCACCTCCAAGCACTTTTCCTTATATTTACTTCCATACATCTAAATCCTGTCTTTAGACAACCATAGCTAGGAGGAATAAATGGAAATGGTAGTCATTTAAAAATAGAATTGCATCTTGACCAAGTTTGATTTTAAATTAAGCCAAGGTCCCTAATTATTTTAGCAGTGAATCCATGGACATAATACAATCTTATTTTTTCTTCACAGAATTCAAGGAGAAAAAAAAATAGATATTATAACTCTCTCAATAAATTTCTATCTCTTAATGAGAGAATCAGAGACCTTAGGTTGGAAAGGGAACTTGGAAAGGGATTGGAAAGTCTAATTCCCTCATTTTAGAAAAGAAAAAATCAGAGGTCCAGAGAGTAGTCAATTTATTTGCCTATAGTCTTTCATGCCTGAATGATTGGAAGGAAGCGATTCAGAAGCACACTGAGGAAGAAACAGAAGCAAATCCAATTTAAATGAATTTACAGCAAAAGTCCACAAAAAAAATTTCACTACTCCATCATAAACTTAGACCTTATATTTGAATCCAAGTGATCATGAAAGTCTTTTAAAGGAGGAACAATAAATATTAAGCACTTTCCCCTCAATTTCATGGTATGTGTTTTTGTTCTTTAAAAGGAACATTATCTTGGATATAAATCTAAATGGGCAATAACTGAAGTTGGCTAGTAATTATTTATAGATCTGGAAAAAAATTATAAAATTGTCCATTTCATCTATGACAAATAGATTGTTTATGGGAGCAGCTGCAATAGATAAAGCACTGTCCCAAGGTCAGAAAGACCTGAGTTCAAATCCAACTTCAGACAATTCATCTTAACTGGGTAACCCTGGGCAAGTCTCTTATCCCCTATTATCTTGCAAAACAAAAAAACAAACAGAAAAACAAAGAGGCTATTCTTGGTAATGATGTACATAGAAGTATGAAAGAGAACTGACTACTGAGTCTCTTGAGACCCCCATTCTACTCCAGCTCTGTTCCAAACTAGCTCTAAGATCTTATAAAATTCACTTGATTTCTCTAGACCTTAATTAACTCATCAATAAAAGAATTTGACTTTATCCTGAAGACTTCTTTCTGGCCTAATATTATACATACTATTTTCATTGGGATCTTACAAATTACAATGACCTCAGGCTAAAATGGTGGGCAGAGTTAAAAATCCAAGGGACAAAGAAAAGGAAGAAAATTGAATTTATTTTGCTCCTTCTCATCTATTCCAATGGCCTCTGAAGCCTATAATAATTTGCCTGCTACAGACCATTATGTAATAGTTATTCAAAGAGAACAATGAATTCACTTCATGTACTACAAAAACATATTAAGCAGAAATGACAGTTTCCTTTCGGTCCTCTATTACCATTATAGATGATAGTTTTTGGCATGTGATTGACTTTCTCCACCCACATTTGCTAAGCTAGGTATTACAGGAAGCAGCCCTGGGGAATTTGAATATCCTTGCCCATTTGAACCCAGCTGATACATGAGAAATAATTAGGTCCAAATTAAGATGCTTTGTCAAGGCCGTAAAGACACCTGTACATGCCTAGGCAAAAGATATGTCATCCAAGGTGCCAGAAGGAAAGGATATATCAGTGACTGTGGTTCAATTTAGTATCACCTTCAGGTGACTGAAACTCAGTTGGATATGGTAGGAGCACAATATTTCTGATCTTTTTGTGTACTAAAAACAGAAATTGGCAGGAATTATAAGACAAAGAAGATACCAGCTCCTGGGAGAGGTTTCTTTTATGTTACTAAGGACAATTGAATTTCCCACTAAGTCAGAAAAACTCTGGAGTAGTCTCCTCAGACATATAACTAGGATAGGATTATGAGAGGTTTGGCCAAAGACTCTTGCAACAGCAGAGGATACATGCTTTTCCTTTATCCCTGTTTCTCCCATCTTATCATACTCTGCTGGCTTATGCAAATCCCATTCCCTGATCTTGCCTCTACATCATCATGGTACCATTGCCAAGGATCCATTTTCTCCATCGCCATTTCCAATCCTTATTGGTGCATATATAAATAGTAGTTTGGGGTAATCTTCAGGACAATTGTATTCATACTCTAGCTGTTTCTACCTCACACCTCTCACCACCCTTACTCCCAATTCTTGGCTCTGAAACAAAGAATTCCTGGTTCTTATTCTCCTTTACATGGTGTCAATGGCAAAAAACATTTTTTTCTCTAACAATGCTTGAAACTACACTAAAATTTTGGAGGCAATTGATAAATGGCCAAAGAATGTGAACAAATTTCAGATGAAGAAATTAATGCCATCTGTAGTTATGTGAAAAAATGCTCTGAATCACTACTGATTATAAAAAATACAAATTAAAACAACTGAGGTAGTACCTCATACTTCTCATATTGCTAAAATGACAGGAAAAGATAATGATATGTTGGAGAGGATGTGGGAAAAGTGGGACACTAATACATTGTTGGTGGAGTTGTGAAATGATCCAACCATTCCAGAAAGCAATTTAGAACTATGACCATAGAGCTAAAAAAATCTATGCATACCCTTTGATCCAGCAGTGCCATTACTGAGTCTATATCACAAGGAAATCATAAAGGAGGGAAAACAACCCAAATGTGCAAAATGTTTGTAGAGCTCTTTTTGTCATGACAAAAGAATTGTAAAATAGCACCAGCCAGTCAGGAGGACCTGAGTTCAAATATGACCCCAGACACTTAATACTTTCTAACTGTGTGACCCTGGGCAGCCACTTAACCCCAATTGCCTCAGCAAAAATAAAATAAAATAAAATAAAATAAAAAATTGTAAAATAAGCAGATGTTCATCATTTGGGGAGTGGCTGAATAAGTTATGGTATATGAAAATAAATGGAATATTATTGTTCTATAAAAATTTATAAAAATCTTACTTTAGAAAGGTCTGGAAAGATTTACATGAACCAATGCTGAACAAAACAAGCAAAACCAGGAATACGTAATACAGAGTAACAGCAAGATTGTGAGATGAACTATGAAAGACCTGGTTCTTCTCAGTGGGTGATCCAAGACAGTTCCAATAAACTCTGATGGAAAATGCCATCTGCATCCAGAGAGAGAATTTAGGAGACTTAATGTAAATTAATACATGGTATATTCACTTTCCCCCCTCTTTTCTTTATTTTCTTCTCTGGTGGTTTTTCCTTTTGTTCTGATTTTTCTCTCCCAATATTCACAAGGAAATGTGTGTGTGGGTGTTTTTTAAATGAATGTATATGTATAACAAAAATAATTAATTAATAACAATTTTAAAAAAGATTTTGGAGAGACACTGTATAGTCCTAAGGAGAGCTACTAAAATCATAGAAATGCTTTTCTTAATCTTGGCATAAGGAGCTTCTTGTAGCAATGCAGAGTAGCATCTTTTCTGAAATTTGCAGTATTAGAAAATTGCTCAGGGTAAGGATAAGTTAGACTACTTGCCCAGGGTATGACATATAATATATGTCAGGAACAGGACTTAAATCCAAGTTTCTCTTCCTCCTAGATCATCTTCCTATCCATATTACTAGACTACCTCACTCTAGAGAATACTCAATGAGTAATTCTAAGCCCTGTATTAATTGGCTTACCTTTAATTGCCACTTTGACAATGAGTTGAGCTCTCTCTCTCTCTGTGTCTCTCTCTTTCCCTCTCTCCCCTTACTACTTCCCCCCTTCTCTGTCCCCCACTTTTTTCTCTTTCCTTTACTTTAGGCTCCTTTTCTCCTATCATTTTGAAAGATTCAGTCCTTTAAAAAAGAAAAAGAAAATTACCCTTGACCCTGCCATCCCCTTAAATTATCATCCTATATCTCTATGCTTGTAGAAAAATCCTTCCATACTTTGTGTCTCCTCTAAGAACCAGAATCAAGGCTCAGTAACCAGAATATTTTTTCTAAATTCTTAGGGTTGAGATTTGGAGGATTTAGAGGGTTCTAAAAGCACTTCTAAGGCAGCTAGGTGGCACCATAGTGCATAGAATGCCAGGTCTATAGAGCCAGGAAGACTCATTTTCCTAAATTCAATTCTGTTCTCAGATACTTATTAGCTGTGTAACCCTGAGCAAGTCACTTAACCCTTTTGCCTCACTTTCTTAATTTGTAAAATGAGCTGGAGAATGGAAATGGTAAACCACTCCAATATCTCTGACAAGAAAACCCCAAATGGGGTCTTAGAAAATTGAATAGAACTAAAAACTCAGCAATAACACAAACTCATATTCCTTTAAGAAAGAAAATTACAGAATCTGTAGTAATTGGGGCAAATATTCAAAAAGACCACAGATTCAAAGACAATAAGAATTTTAGAGGCTATCTAACTCAGCACCCTTCCATTTTACAGATGAAAAAATGGAAGTCAAGGAAGGTTGCGACTCATCAAGATCACATAGGTAGTAAGTTTCAATGGTAGAATTGACTTCTGAGAAGATGCTCCTTCCATTTGATCACATTACCTCCTTCATTCTACACAAGCTTCAGACATTATAAACTTAAGTTTCTCAAAAAGATCTTAAGTGGAGCCTCAATTTTGTTTTGCATTTTTCCCTATACAGAAGGAAGAACTTATTCAAGAAAATTACTTCCTTCCAAAACTGATATTCTATCATGATACTTTGTGCAATTATCAATAGGAAGGGTTTTGGAGGAGAAAGTCAGTCCTTGAATTCAACTCCCCTTTCAGATCTTTCTCCCAAGCTAATTATCCTTTTGTTCCACTAAATACCATTTTCTTACCCTCTAAGTGTGAAAAGGAAGGAATTCATCACCTAATTAGCATTAATTACTAAAATGAAATCAGCTAATATGGAAATCTGTTTTACATGATTTTTCATGTATAATTGATATCATATTACTTGCTTTTTTCAATATGTGGAAGAGATACAATTTGAAAGAAAAAATGTAAAAAATAAATAAGAAAAATGTTTAAATAAAATAAAATTGGGAATTACCAAATGATGCTTTCTCTACCTAGGGACAGGCTTCCCAATAGTTTCCAGGGAGTTCCCTATGCCTCTCAAGACTGCCTCACCCAAACTCAGGCAAACCTGATTTATGGTATTTGACCCAGGGGCAATAATTACATAGATACAGCTGTTGGGCTGCTAAAACCAAGAGTTATCATGGAAATTAAGAATCAAAGAACAAGGAATTCAACTCTTTTTAAACCAAAATGTGCATTTTTTATTAAATGAAAACTTTCAGGAAATTGTAGCCAAAAAAACTAGAATAAATCAAATGTTTACAAAGTAAGCAATAAGTTACATTTTTTTTCATAAATATTCTCGTGGTCATAAGTAGACTTCCAGAGTACCAAAAATATCAGGAAAACTTCTCTCAGACATAATAAAATAAGTTTTCTCAAGTTAAATAAATAAACCATGGTGATGACAGAGCACAACCATTTAAATAAACTCATAACAAGGCATTGACACATCCTAAATAATTTCCCCACCAAGAAGAATTCTGGGACTTTAGCCCAGTTAGACTGCTGTTTTATTTCTTAAACCATTCTAGGACTATGATTCCAGAATGAGAGCAGAAGTCAGGTTTCACTATTCAGGTTTCCACTAATACCATCCCTCCATCTATAATTCTGAAAGACACAATCCTGTTACCAACAGTGAAGGTAGGAGAAATATTAAATATTGCTCAGATTAAAATAAAATACAATTTCATTGTCATTTTGTCCCCTACTTCCTACCAGGGAAGTTTTTATCATCCAGTTCTAGTTCTATATATCCTTTTCATTTTAATAAATACATAAATAGTAAACATCTGAATTAAATTACAGCTGAAAATAATATTATCCTGTCTGATCCTGAAAATAAGCAGAAACAGCTCATGATAAGCATGTTGGAATCGGTAGATATTCTAAGGTACAGTGAAATAGTGGCTAAGTCAAAACCCAGCTTCCTTAATTCTCTGACCCATGTTGCATATTTTTAAGAGAAGCAGATTTTCCTGAAACTTCATTGGCATCTTCATGGAGAGAGAAATTCAAGACAAAGAAGGAGACTTTCCATTTTATGTTGAGTTATCCTTACTTCTGAAATGGAAAATATTTTAAGAGATTAAACAATGATTTTAAAAAAGAGCTTTCTAATATACATCTTTTCAGGAATTTAATATCCTCTAAGCTTGATTTTGTTCTCTCTTTCAAGTCACTTTTTAAAAAAAAGACATCTCTTTATTATACATTATATTTATATTATATAGAGAGGAATAGCAAGTTGTAAATAATAGATTTGCAGTTTCATATTCAATCTTTTAAAATATGTCATGGAAAAAATAATTTCATTAATAATGATAATAATATAATATTGATATGTTGTGTATTGTATGTAATATAACATTTATATATTGTATAATAATAATAATTAATAATAATGAAGGAATTTGAAGTCAGTTAAGACCTGGATTCAAGTCCAGAGCCTGACCTTTATTTGGTAACTGGCAAATCTAGACAAGTAGTCTAATCGTTTGGAGCCTCAGTTTTCTTATTGTTAAATATCCATTTTAGCAGGCATTTCTATGTGATGGATTTATTATGTAGATCAAATTAAATAATATACATAAAATGCTAATTAAATCTTAAAGCCAACTACATAAATGTCATTTCTTACTATTATGCTTATTTCTTTTATTGGAAAGGTAGATTTCAGAAAGAGGGAAACAAAATAAATTATTCTGTGACAATAAAAGAAATGAGAACATTCCATTCATTTAATCTCATTTTCTTTATTGTTTCCCTCCTATTTTTTATTTCTCTGTAAGTAATTGCGATATACTCACTTCTTCAAAAACTCCTGAATAATTCTCTGCACCCACTTTGCCTGAGGATCAAGGCAGAGGTCTCTATCGTCTTTAACAGTGACACTAAAAAGAAAAAGAAAAAAAGGGATCAATAATAATCTACTCTAAAGAGTTTCTTTCTACCAAAATCAGTGAGAATGTAGGCATTCAAGTCAGAACACTGAGATTCTCCCTGAAGTTTCTCCTGAGTATACAAAGAACTATGTTCTTTCATTCATGAGATCAACCTCCAGTTAACTTTTTCCATTGCCATGATAGAATGATTTAGCACCAGAGAATTCAAAAGGTCTAGGGGAGAGCATTCAGGAGGGCTATTACTCACACAATACAAATGATGACCTGCATCATTGAAGTCAACTGATGGTTCATATTGAAATATAAATATTTGGGGACTTTCTGTTCTTTTAATTTATCTTTCACTGTTTAGAGCAGCAATGTAACTAGATCCTCATTCCATTTTCTATAATGTCTTAAAGAAATTATATTTCAAAGCAGGGAGAAAGGGGGAGCATCTTTGACAAGTTCAGATTCAGACAGATGATGGGGAAATCTCAGGAGCTAGGTGATTTCTCCTGATGCCTTTGTAACTGTCTCAATCCCTTCTTCCCCTCTGCCTCTCCCTTCATTTTCATCCCCACCTCCACCCCATCTCCTAATGAAACCATTGGTTCTTTTTTAAAAGTACATACATGATTTCTGTGTTTGAGCAATGTGGTCCACTGTCGATCACCCTCAGCTCCTTAATGAGTTTGGGATGGAAAGGCTTGGAGTGAGTTTTTATGCACTGACATCGGAGTTCTGTCACTGTCCGAGACACCACAGCAGCTTTAAGGAAAGGTAATGAAAAGAGTTAGAACTAAACAAAGTTAATCCCCATTAACCCTAATTTTAAGATTTTGCTGACCACGAAATTTAATTGATTTTAAAAACTTGTTGCATATTTTATCATTAGCACACAGATTCCGCTAAATCTGAAACCTGATCTTTCATCAGCCCCAAATTGTTTCTCCAAGAAAAGTTTTCACTGGCCACTTCTAATAGGATTTTATTACAGGTAAATCTTTGGAGTCTTTTAGCAAATGTTTGTTTCGCTGTTCATTTATCCTCACATTTTTCTCTGTTTGGTATTGAGATAGAAAGAAATAGGTAGAACAGTAGGGGAAATGGCTGATAGAAATGATGAATTTATGAAATGAATATTCTAAAAAATATTTTAGTCAACATTCCTGGTAATGCAAGCAAGAGGTAGCCAGTGAATAGTTGTGAAAGTGTCAAGAGCTGTTAAGTGTTTGGTATCCCTAAGTCTTTCTACAGATGTTAGGGTGTCTGAGAAACAATGGATTAGAATATTATCATATGGGCAAAAAGTAAGGTGGACATTTGTCAAACATTTGGCCACTTACTGATGTCAATAAGCAGTCTTTATAAATGAGTGTCCTAATGCAATATAAGAAGAACTTGCAGAAATCTGTAAGTGCTATTCATGCCATACTCTGCAATGGAGAATTACATGTGTACTTGGTAGTGATGCACATACATGCACATATTTATTATTATGTTATTAATAATTAAAATAATATTATACACAAATAGCAAATATTGTATAGTTAGCATTATAATTAGTCATATTACATAATTAGCATTTATTTGGCACTTTAAAGTTTACAAAGTGCTTTATAATTATCACCTCATTTCATACTCACAAAAACCCTGGGAGGAAGTGTTATTATTATGTCTTCTTTACAAAGGAAGGAAATGAGGTAAATAGAAGTTAAGGATTTGGCCAGGGTCAAACTGCTAGTAAATGTCTGAGAACAGATTTAAACTTAGTCTTCCAGACTCCAGGCTTAAAGTGCTCTATCCACAGCACTACTTCTGTTGATTCATTTGCAAGATACTGTATTCACATTTTATTTTATTCATATATGTGTAGCATACATGTATGTATTTGTATATATGTGTGCATACATATACACCAATGTACACACATATTTTATGTGCTGATAACTATAGCTATATATGTGTTAACATGTATATGTGTGCACAAATGTGTCTACATATCTCTATTTTTTGTGTATATGTAAATCCATTTATGTATATTTGTATTATTGTATATGTTTTGTGCATTAAGCACTTGAATACTAATAACAAAAATTGGTATTTGCATAATATAAAACATTTACATTTATCATAAAATTAGAGTATCTCAACTACCCTATCAGCTATGTATTATACTTACAAATCAGGAAGCTAAAGTCCTGAGATGATAACTTCCTCATGATTTTACAATTTAGAAATTAGAGGTAGGAATTATGGGAATTGCTCCTCCAATTTCATTTGCATTAGCCAAATTCTATTCTTGTCAGATGGTTCAGTGTATCAAGCCTAAAGTTGAGAAGACTCATTTTTTGTGGGTTCAAATCTGGCCTCAGATACTTAGTGACCCTGGGTAAATCACTTAACCCTATTTGTTTTAGTTTCCTTATTGGCAAACCATGCTAGCATTCTTGCCAAGAAAACTCCAAATGGAGTCACTGAGAGTTGAACATGACTAAAAAAAATGACTGAACAAGAAATCTTGTTTTAGGATAAACTGGTATAGAAAAAGCCTAAAAAAGGAAGCGGTTCCCAAAGGAATCTATTTTCTCTTGTATCTCTTAAGAAAGATAGTTTACTATTAATATTACAATTTGCTTTTCTAGAAATATGTATTTTTAAGCATGGACCCTATTCAGAGAATGTATCTCTTCAGTCTGAACGCTAAAGAGAGAGAGAGAAAGAGAGAGAGAGAGAGAGAGAGAGAGAGAGAGAGAGAGAGAGAGAGA
>JAJPUD010021884.1:0-19773 GCA_023553655.1 Myrmecobius fasciatus | reverse complement strand
CAGGAAAACTTGAAAACCCTTAATGTTTATATCTAATTCTTGAAGGAACCTAATATTTTATTATTTTTTAAAAATACTGAACTATTTGAATGACACTCTGCATTAGAGGTTGCCCATTATTAAACATAAAAGCTTAGCTCACGATTAATACTTTTTCATAGTGTTTTTTAACTCCTTGAAGTCATTATTCTTTAAATATTTTCCTCCCAATATTATAAACATGAGAGGCTGATGTGTATTCTTTTATCTAAAAGTTGGACCAAGGATTTTGTCTTAATAGCTTTTAGTTTATTCCATCTGATTTAAAGAGGTATTAGTAGCCTTGACAGATGTGAAGCATTAAGTATTTGAGCTTACTATGCATTTTTGCCTTTTTCCTCAACAGGGTACTTGCCAGGATGGCACAACATGAGAGAAGAGTTGCGGATTAGCTAATTTTCTTTGGATTCATAAATAGCAATACTTTTCTAGATAGTACAATTGTACACACATTGCTAATATATATAGTTATAAATTTGTTTCTTGGGGAAAAATATAAATGTCCTATGACCTAGCAACTTTCTAACTGTCAAAAATGCTTCTAAATGAAACCTATTCCCATAAACATCTTCAAGATACTTTAGGTGGAGTAAAACTTTACACCAATATTACTTACATATATCCTTGTCACTGCAGTTTTTTCTCATCACTGGGTTGGCTTCCTTGAATTTCTGGGGTTTCTTGCTTATCTTGAATCAAATGGAATATGAGGACTTCTGGCCTTTCTCTGGGCAAAAAAAGGAAGTCCTGCATATATGGTCAGAAGTATCTTGCAGTTTGGACAAAAATAGATTGAAAATTTTGCATGGCTTTAGTTTCCATTTTTTAGAGTTAGATTGCATTTGTCAATAGCTAGATGTTTACTGTAGGAATTGTGTGATTTTTTTTGTTTTTTTTTTTAAACAGACCAGAAGGGAAAGATTATGCCCTTCATTGACTAGTGCTGGGGACTTCTACTTCTGATGTTTAGTGGTTACATGAGTATAGATTCCTAATAGTAATAGACAATTTGATGTTTCCCATTATGACAGTGAGAAGGCAAGTAAGTATCCTATAAACTGTTATCAGAGTTGTTAAAGGGATTTTATATTTTCTGAGGATATGCTTTCATGAGATTCAATTCTGGTCAAAATAAACTGAAGACTCTGAATTTGTATAATCACTGTAATGAATGGTAATAATAATGTAATAGTGTAATATAACTTTTCATGCTCCAAGAGATGTTTCTTATGTGAATTAAATAATATTCATGGGTAGGTTCTCTTTTTGTTTCCAAGTAAAATTATACTATTGTATATCCTATGCATACTATTGTATTTATCTATTTTGTTACTGAGTTAGTAAAAATAACTAATTATCCAAGAAGTAACAACCTTCACACAGAGACATATGTAAAGCAGAGCTGAATTTGATGAAGAAAAGTAGCACTGAGGCTCTGGCACTTAGATTTAGGATTTTTTCTTTGTATAAAAACACCTGTTCAAGGAACATTGCCAGTTAGTAGCAAGATTATTTCCTGATATCTATAAGACAGAAACATAATTTCAGCGGAGAATCAGTATCAGGTTGAATATTGAAGGGCAATTGTAGAATTTAAAAGGAAATAAATAAATGGGGCAAACTGCATATAGGATTTGGTTTTGTTTTTTGTTATATAGTATCAGCAGAGTAAAGCTCCTAGAGGTATAAAAGCCTCAATGATTTATTCCTGTTATTTCTTAGGAAACCAAATAATACTGTATTTGGTATATTATTCTAGTAGAGTAAAACTACTTAAATATGTAAATTAGTTTGATATACTACTTGTTATTCCTTAGGAATTTACATGTCATGAAATTATCCAGATGCCTTGTGCCAAAGTCTTGTCCCTAGATTCCTCTAGCAAAATGTTTTCAAATAATATGTCATTAGGATATTATGGAAATAAGGACAATATTTTTAGAGCTAGAAGGCACCTTAGAGGTCATTGAGTCCAACTCCATTTTCAGATGGTAAAACTAAGATCTGGCATCATAAAAATAGTAAATGTGGGAGACAACCTGAGTCCAGTTCTTCTTGACTTCAGCACCTTACTATGCCATAAAAGAAACTGTTTAATTGCATTGGAGCATTTGTTTTGGAACCCAAAGTTATGTATGGAAAATTTGGCTCTTTACAAAATGAAAAGTTTACCCTTATTACCTCCACTTCCCTAAAATTAAGCAAAAGGACTTAATAGAATACGTTTCTTTTTTAGCCCTTATCTGTTTACTAAAACAGTATCTTACTTATCCAGGGATCATTTAGCAGAAAACTGAACTATTTGGAACACAGGAGAGATTTTGGAAAAAATTAAGAGACTCCAACCAACCCAAGTCACAGTCAACAGAACTGAGTTTTTATACTTTACTTAGTAGAATCCATTTATGTTCCTATTCAGAGATTTTTTTAAAAAAAAATTACAGGTACAATGCTAATTATGTTTGGCAACTTACAGTGACTTCTAGAAGTATCAAATTATATTGATTTTGGAGGCAGGTCCCTTAACAGCAACAAAAACTGACAGCTACAAGCAACATGACAAAAATCCAAGCAATCATAAATGATGGAGCCATTAGTACAAGTGTACAACACTAAATCAGTAGCTACAAAGCTTTGGAGAACATCAAAGTATTGTATCATAGCAAAATGATTTTGTCATATTTATTGAGGTAAGAAGGAGATAAATTTAATTATTTATACTTTGAATTAATAAAGAAGCATTGTAGTGGGCCCAATTAAAGATGATTGCAATAAAGGATTCTTTACAAGCTATTTCTATATATCAGTTTGTAATTACTTTTAAGAATTACATAGAAGATGTCTTCTTTGGTACTATTCACATAATAGACATTCATTATAACAAAAATCTCTGACTCTGCTGTGCTTATACTGCAGAGAGAGGAAGAGGAGACTTAAAATGTAGATGAGCCATGCTTTGTTCTACTATTTTATTTTTATTTTTTTATTTTTTGCTTTTTGCTGAGGCAATTGGGGCTAAGTGACTTGCCCAGGGTCACACAGCTAGGGAATGTTAAGTGTCTGAGACCAGATTTGAACTCAGGTCCTCCTGACTTCAGGGCTGGTGCTCTAACCACTGCGCCACCTAGCTGCCCCCCTTTGTTCTACTATTAAACCAAAATTATCCTTCAGACATTTGAAGTCATATCTTCCAACAAAAACTGTAGAGTCCCAAAATATGCCCCCACACAGGAAGAACCTTTAGGCAGCTGATTAAAGGTGTACATAAAATAGGCCATCATCATGTTTGGGGCTCTTTCATTTAAGTATTAGAACAAATGTATTATGCATATATCACTATGCCAGGGTGCTCTAGTAGATGCAAAAGAAATATTATGTTAATTTGAACATAGGCCTTGACAATAAAATGTGATCTATTTGAAGAAAAAGTAATAATTGAACAGCATTGCCATGATAAAAATATGCTTACTGCAAGGTTTTTTTTTTAACTGTCCATATGCTTTGACCCAGAAGTGCCACTGAGTCTGTATCCCAAGGAAATCATAAAGGAGGGAAAAGGACCCACATGTGCAAAAATGTTTGTAGCAGCTCTTTTTGTGGTAGCAAAGAAATGGAAAATAAGTAGATGCCCATCAATTGGGGAATGACTGAATACGTTGTGGTATATGAAGATAATGGAATATTATTGTTTATAGAAATGATGAAGAAGCTGATTTTAGAAAGGCCTGGAATGATTTACACAAACTGATGTTGATCAAAACACACAGAACCAGGAATACATTGTACACAGCAAGAATGTGCAATGATCAACTATGAAAGACTTGGTTCTCCTCAGTGGTTCAGTGATCCAAAGCAACCCAAATAGACTTTGGACAGAAAATGCCATCTACATCCAGAAAAATAACTATGGAGATTGAGTCTCTATATGAATCATAGCATCACATGCTATGTTCATTTTTTTTTCTGTTTTTTTTTTTCTCTCCCATGACTTTTCATTTTTGCTCTGATTTTTCTCTCCCAACATGATTCAAAAAAGCCAACATGTATCAAAATAAATAAATAAAAGTGACATTATAAGCTGTACCATGTGTGTATACATATATATATATGTGCATATATATATATATACATATATACATATACAGTGTGTGTATGCATATGTCTATATACATATACACACATATATAAGTTTTGGGGAAATAGCGTGTTACTTATTCTAATCAATATGACTTCAAGGAGCTGATGTGCAAAATAAATAATGAATATTGCAAGACATTACATCCCTAAGTGCTAACATTTATTAAAAAAGTAATTACTTTCTTATTTCATAGACAAGAAAAGTTAGTGAGCATTGAATTAGGGAGGGTAATCTTCATGGAATAAATTACTTTGAGAATTTTAGGTACTATTAGAAACAAAAAGAGGAATGGAAGGAGTAGAAAACACAAACTTAAAACTATGACTTTTATCTTTTTAATGAGAGTGAAGATTTTCTCTCCAGAATTACAGGAGAGGTAAATTTGTAGATTTCAGCAAAAAAAAAAATCAAGTAGTAGTATAGTAGAGAGAACCAGGATATGATAGGTTAATGTAATAGGGTGCTAAAAGTATTCACAGAAATGTCATGAGTGGGGTGGGGAAGATAATAGTTATATAAATAAGATTGTACAAGGAACATCGTAAAAAACCAAGTATAACAATTTAGAGGAGAAAGGGATTAAGAAGGATATGCTTGTTTCATGTGTTGTTCTTACTGACCCTCATTCTTAGATTCCAACTACCAAAGGGTCAAAGAAAATAGTGAGAACATTTATAATGAAATGGTTAAAAAATCTGTTGAAGCCAGAGAATAACTAAAAGTCTGGGTGAATAAAGAGGCACTTAATGGTTAATTCCAATAGACTTAGGATGGAAAGAGCCATCTGCATCAAAAGAGAGGACTACGGGGACTGAATGATCCACACTCAGTGGATCACAATACGTGTGAATCACAACATAGTGTTTTCACCTTTTTTGTTGTTTGCTTGTTTTTTTTCCTCATTTTTCCCCTTTTGATCTGACTTTTCTTGTGCAGCATGATAAATATGAAAATACGTTTAGAAAAAGTGTATGTTTAACTTATATTGGGTTAATTGCCTCTGGAGGAGGAAGGAAGAGGAAAGGAAGGGAGAAAAATTTGGAACACAAGGTTTTGCAAGGGTGAAAGTTGAAAACTATCTTTGCATATATTTTGAAAACTAAAAAGTTATTAATATATAAAAAAGGCACCAACTGATTATTGAAGGCAGAAGTTTCACTGGATATGAATGAATCCAAGGGGGATAAAGAAGATATAAAATAAGTATTGAATTTGAGATCTGAGGGGTGAACTAGTAGTACTTGTATTGAGGCTCCTAGTATGAAATCTTATTTGTTTTAGGATGAGAATAAATTTTAGGTAGGGGTATAAGAGTCAAAATGTAGATGAAATGGATATTAACAATAATTTTAATTTAGACTTATACACAATATTCCAAAAGCCTAATATAATTTTAGCTTTATTAGATTAAAGCTGGATCAAAACTTTTGGGACATCCTGTATATTATTTTAAATATTAATTTGACCAAAAATAACCTCATTAAATAGTGGGGGAAAGTTATGGCATTCCCATTTTACTAGTTAAACCAAGAAATAGAAAAATAAGCAAGTCCTGTATCTAGCAAGTTTTCAGTCAGGAATTGAAATTGAGTCAAATTCTGATGTAGACAAACTCTAGAGTTTAAAATAAAATTTTCTGGGCAAGCAGAAATGGGGGAGGCATAGCTAGACAGCCATAGACAGATTAGGAGGTTTGGATAAAGTGGCCCCAAAATTTAATGCAGTTGTGGTTTGAATTAAGAGAAATGTGAGGAGTTGATATTTTATTCTTCCCTGTTCAGATCACATTTGAGCTCTGTATGTTGGGAAAGTCCTTGATAAACTAAAGGGTATTCTGAGGAGAGGAGGTCATGATAATGAAGATCCTGTGGTCATGCTTCAGGGTCATTTGAAGAAGTTGGGGGTATTTTCTTGGGATAGCAGACATGGAGATGAAGGTGAAAGGAAGGTCATCATTTCTTTTCCTAATTTCTTCCCTAGCCTTAATCAGTGATTGGACATTGTCTTCAACTGAGAGCTGTTAAAAACCTTAGCTTAAAAAGGCCAAGGTCTCACACTGTATCTAAGGCCATCTCCAGTCATCGTGGCCTATATCTTGCCACTGGACTCAGATGGCTCTGAAGGAGAAAGAGGCTGGTGACAATTTTCACTCACTCAAATCCAATTCACTTGTACATCATGGCATTTCCTTCCTGATGTCATGGTCATCTTCAAGAACAATGGACAAACAACAACATTAACATCATCTATAATGCCAAGAAACAGGACTAAATCCCCACTGGATTTAAGAATGGCTCTAAGAAAGAATACTTGAAGCCTAATTAATGTTAATATCCCACACTGTGGTGAAACCTTTTAAATGTTCCACTGACTTGAAACATTTATTAAGGAGTTCAGTATCTGATTCTTTTTAAAATTTATTTTATTTAAAAGAACAGAATAAGAAAACAGAAAAGCAGAAAAGGAACACAAAGCAAAAGAATACAAATACAAAAAAGAAATACAAATATATATATATATATGTATATATATATATTAGCTGAAGAAATTATATTCATGAATGTCCATCTTTTATCTACTTCTTTGTAAATGATTCTTTTGTTTTCTGTTGCTCACTTTTTTTACTTTATTCTTTTCCCCCTTTCATCATTCCCTACCCCCAAGCAGACTATTACAGTTTTAAAAGGGTATATTTATGTGTATACATGTAAATATATATATATATATATATATATACACATATACATGTATATATATATACATACATACACATCTCCCCACATATTTCTTATCCTTACTCACTCTTTGCTTTAATTCTTTTTTTCTTTTTGTTTTGTTTTTGTTTTTGTTTTGTTTTGTTTTGTTTTTGTTAAAGCTTTTTATTTGCAAAACATATGCATAGGTAATTTTTCAACATTGACCCTTGCAAAGCTACAAATTTTTACCTCCTCCCCCCCACCTCCTCCCCTAGATGGCAGGAAGTCTAATACATGCGAATTTAATTGTTTCCAACTTGCTTTGACGTACTTATAAGGAAACAGGAGGGAAAGGGGGGAAAAAGGGGTGGGTGGGGCTCTAAAGGGGAAGGATTGTTTGAGGGAAGTGGTTATCAAAAGCAAAATAGTAGAGAGGAGGGAAAGGGGATAAGAAAGAGAAAAGCATAAGCTAGGGTAAATAAGATGGCAGGAAATACAGAATTAGTTATTTTAACTGTGAATGTGAATGGAATGAACTCTCCCTTAAAGCAGAAGCAGATAGCAGACTGGATTAAAAACCAGAATCCAACAATATGTTGTATACAAGAAACACATCTAAAACATAGAGATACATACAGGGGGAAGGTAAAAGGCTGGAGCAGAATCTATTATGCTTCAGGTGAACAAAAAAAAAGTAGGGGTAGCAATCCTGATCTCAGACCAACTCAAAGCAAAGATAGACTTAATTAAAAGAGACAAAGAAGGAAATTATATCTTCCTAAAGGGTACCATAGATAATGAAGCAATATCAATACTAAACATATATGCACCAAGTGGTATAGCATGGAAATTCCTAGAGGAAAAGTTCAGAGAGATGCAAGAAGAAATAGACAGCAAAATTATAATAGTGGGGGATCTCAACCTCCCTCTCTCAGAACTAGATAAATCAAACCAAAAAATAAATAAGAAAGAGGTTAAGGAGGTAAACAAAATGTTAGAAAAGTTAGGTATGATAGATCTTTGGAGGAAATTAAATGGAGACAGAAAGGAGTTTACTTTTTTCTCAGCAGTCCATGGAACTTATACAAAAATTGACCACGTGTTAGGACACAAAGACCTCAAAATAAAATGCAGGAAGGCAGAAATAACAAATGTATTTTTTTCAGATCATGACAGAATAAAAATCACATGCAATATAAGGCCAGGAGAAAATAGACCAAAAACCAATTGGAAACTAAATAATTTTATCCTAAAGAATGAATGGGTGAAACAGCAAATTACAGACACAATTACTAATTTCATCCAAGAGAATGACAATAATGAGACAACATACCAAAGTTTGTGGGATACAGCCAAAGCGGTAATAAGGGGAAATTTTATATCTCTAGATGCTTATTTGCATAAAATAGAGAAAGAGAAAATCAATGAATTGGGCTTGCAACTAAAAAAGCTAGAGAAAGAACAAATTAAAAACTCCCAATCAAATACCAAACTTGAAATCCTAAAAATAAAAGGAGAGATTAGTAAAATTGAAAGTAAAAAAACTATTGAATTAATAAATAAAACTAAAAGTTGGTTTTATGAAAAAACCAACAAAATAGATAAACCTCTAGTTAATTTAATTAGAAAAAGGAAAGAGGAAAATCAAATTGTTATTCTCAAAAATGATAAGGGACAACTTTCCACCAATGAAGAGGAAATTAGAGCAATAATCAGGAGTTATTTGCCCAACTTTATGCCAATAAATTTGATGACCTAAGTGAAATGGAGGAATATCTACAAAAATATAGATTGCCCAGATTCACAGAAGAGGAAATATATTATTTAAATAGTCCCATTTTAGAAAAAGCAATAGAACAAGCTATTAATCAACTCCCTAAGAAAATATCCCCAGGACCAGATGGATTTACATGTGAATTCTACCAAACATTTAAAGAACAATTAACTTCAATATTATATAAACTATTCGAAAAAATAGGGAACGAAGGACTCCTACCAAACTCCTTTTATGATACAGACATGGTACTGATACCTAAATCAGGTAAAACAAAAACAGAGAAAGAAAATTATAGACCAATCTCCCTAATGAATATTGATGCAAGAATCTTAAATAAAATATTAGCAAAGAGATTACAGAAAATCATTCCCAGAATAATACACCATGACCAAGTAGGATTTATACCAGGAATGCAGAGATGGTTCAATATTAGGAAAACTATTAATATAATTGACTATATTAATAACCAAATTAACAAAAAACATATGATAATCTCAATAGATGCAGAAAAAGCATTTGATAAAATGCAACATCCATTCCTATTAAAAACATTAGAGAGTATAGGAATTAATGGACTTTTCCTTAAAATAGTCGGTAGCATCTATTTAAAACCATCAGCTAGCATCATATGTAATGGTGATAAACTGGAACCATTCCCAATAAGATCAGGGGTGAAGCAAGGTTGCGCACTATCACCATTACTATTCAATATTGTATTAGAAATGCTAGCGTTGGCAATAAGACAAGAAAAAGAGATTAAAGGAATTAGAGTAGGTCAAGAGGAAATCCAATTATCACTCTTTGCAGATGATATGATGGTCTACTTAGAGAACCCTAGAGAATCAACTAAAAAACTATTAGAATTAATCCACAACTTTAGCAAAGTTGCAGGATACAAAATAAATCCACATAAATCATCAGCATTTTTATACATCACTAACAAAATGCAACAGCAAGAGATACAAAGAGAAATTCCATTCAAAATAACTATCGATAGTATAAAATATTTGGGAATATATCTGCCAAGGGAAAGTCAGGATCTATATGAGCAAAACTACAAAACATTGTCCACAAAAATAAAGTCAGATCTAAACAATTGGAAAAACATCAAGTGCTCTTGGATAGGTTGAGGAATTATTTCTTGCATTATTGTATCAAGGTCCTTTTTTCAGTCACAACTTTCAGGCAGTCCAATTATTCTTATATTTTCTCTTCTTGATCTGTTCTACAGATCTGTCATTTTTCTTGTTTCACATTCTGTTCTACTTTCTCATTCTTTATAATTTGTTTTGTTATTGCTTGGTCTCTCATAGCTTTACTGGCTTCCTCTTGACCAATTCTAATTTTCAAAGGGATATTTTCATCTTTGAGACTGTATCTCCTTTTCTAATTGGTTAACTTTTTTCATGATCTTCTTGGGTTTTTTTTTTTTGATGGTTTTAGCTTTTTTAAATTTTTTCTTCAATGTCTCTCATTTGACTTCTAAATTCTTTTTTGAATTCTTCTATAAATTCTCTCTGGGCAGGGAGCCATTTGACATTCCTATTTGGGGTAGAAGCTTTATTTATTTATTGTTTTACTTCAATGTCCTCCTCTGAAGATGAACAACAGTCTTCCTTGTTCCCATAGTATGTTTCTATGGTGGGGTTCTTTCTTCTTTGCTGGCTCATTTTTTTAATAAGAGGTATTAGTGTAAGTACTCCTAATGTGGGTTGGGATGAATAGTGCCTCTGGCTTCACCTCAGCTCTCCCCTCTGACTAGGAACCTTAAACCAAGAACTCCATCCCCCAGCAAGTGCCTGCAGTCAGCAGTGTTGCTGCCCCACTGCCTCCGTACTCACAGGTGTGCTGGTTCCTTCTCAGCTAAGGCTTCCTTCTGCAGCACAGCTGGGGCTGGCATTCTCAATTAGGAGAGGTTCCCTCAGTCTTCCCAGACTCAGACCCTGACTCCACAAGAGGTGAAAGTTTCTGTCATTCTTGTTGAGGCTCCTGCTGAGGAACATTCAGCAAGCTCTAAGGCTCCTATTGGTGTTTTTGGAGAGCTAGCTCAGAGATGTTTGTGCATACAGATTAATGCCTGGTCTGGGGTCTTTTCCCTGTCAAAAAATTTTTAAATGTTATTTTGTTTTTCCTAATTGTTTGTAGAAACAAATTCTGACATTCATTTTTGAAAATTTTGAGTCTTAAATTCTCTCCCTCCCCCTTAGACAAAACAATTTAATGTGGGTTTTATATGTGCAGTCATACAAAACATATTTCCATGTTAGTCATATAGTGAATAAAAACATAAAAATACACACAAAATTAAAGAAATTGAAAAATATTATGCTTCAATCTGCATTCAGACTCCATCAGTTTTTCTTTTGAAGATGGGACATCATTTTTCATCACCACATTCTTTTCTAGATGTTTACTAGTCATTCTTAAATTATGGCAGGAATCAGTCATATTTGTTCACTTGTAGTTTGTAGGCTCCATTCTTTGTCCTTCTCTAACCTTTCAGTATGTATTTGCTAGTTATTACATTACCCAAGAATACCCAAGAATTACCCAAGAATTAACTGGATTTGATAATTAAAACTCATTAAAGGCAACTGGGCAGTCAAATGCTCTCTTGCTATCCCTCCTTCACTTGACTTTTAGTTATTTTTATTTTGCCTTTCCAGTTTTTAGCAGAGAAAACAAAATAAGGTACTATTCTTATAGAATAATTCCATTTTTCTTCTGAACTTTTTAGGTCTTTTTTTCTTTTGGTGAGGCAATTAGGGCTAAGTGACTTGCTCAGGGTTACTTACATAGTTAGAAAGTGTGAAGTCTTAGAAGTCTGAGGCTGGATTTGAACTCAGACCCTCTGACTCCAGGGTCAGTGCACTATCCACTATGCCATTTAGCTGCCCCCCCCTCATTAAAAAAGTAAATATATTTTTTATTACATGTAAAAACAACTTTTAATTTTTTTAAAATTTTGAGTTCTAAAATCCTTTTCTTTTATTCACCCTCATTGAGAAGGAAAGCAATTTTGAGATAGTCTATATGTGTGTATAATTATGTAAAACATTGTCATATTAGTCATGTGAGAGGAAATACACAAAAAAGGTAAAAAGTAGTATGCTTTGATCTGTATTTATGTTCTATCAGTTCTCTCTGGAAGTGATTCTACATTTAATTATTCTTCATGTACATTTATTTCCAAAAACCTATGTTTTTTCTTCAGAATTTTATTCTTGACAGCTTTCCAACCCTCCTATGCTCATTTCTTCTGTAATCTGTAAGTCTCTGGGATCCTACTAGTCATTTCTCAGAATCCAGGAGGAAAAAAATTTTTTTTGGAAACAAATTTTGAATGAATTTTAAACTATGCCTTGCTTTCCTTTATTTCTCTCTCAGAAAAATGAGATGAAATGATAACCTCATTTTCTTTTCTTTTTATTATTATTAAAGCTTTTTATTCTTCAAAACATATGCATGGACAGCTCTTCAACATTAGCCCTTGCAAAACCTTGTGTTCCAATTTCTTCCCTTTCCCCCACGCCCTAGCCTAGATGGCAAATAGTCTAATATATGTTAAACATGGTAGAAATATATGTTAAGTACAATACATGCATACATATTTATACAATTATCGTGCTGCACAAGAAAAAAAAAGAGAAGCAAAATAAAATGCAAGCAAACAATAACAAAAAGAATTTCCAGTTTCCAGTTTCTTGCTGCTATAAAAAGGGCTGCCACACCTTTTTGTAGCGGCAAGAAACTGGAAACTGAATGGCTGCCCATCACTTGGAGAATGGCTGAATAAATTATGTTATATGAATGTCATGGAATATTATTGTTCTGTAAGAAACGACAAACTGGATGATTTTAGAGAGGCCTGGAGAGACATGAACTGATGGGAATTAAAATGAGCAGAATCAGGAGATCATTATACATGGCAACAACAATACTATATGATGATCAATTCTGATGGACATGGCTCTCTTCAACACTGAAATGTTTCAAACCAGTTGCAATTGTTCAGTGAAGAAAGCCATATACACCCAGAGAGAAGAATATGAAATGTGGACCACAACATAACATTTTCATGATCTCTATTGATGTTTGCTTGCATTGTGTTTCCTTTCTCTGATTTTTTTTTCCTCATAGATACTATTTTTCCTGCACAACAATAAATGTGGAAATATGTATATGTATATTTGACTTGTCAAGTATTTTAACATAATTAACATGTAGTGGATTTCCTGCCCTCTAAGGGAGGGGTAGGAACTGGGGGGGGATTTGTAATAGAAAGCTTTGTAAGGGTCAATGTTGAAGAATTACCCATACATATGGTTTTTTTTTTGTTTGTTTTTTTTGCTTTTTGCTGAGGCAATTGAGGTTAAGTGACTTGCCCAGGGTCACACAGCTAGGGAATGTTAAGTGTCTGAGACCAGATTTGAACCCAGGTCCTCCTGACTTCAGGGATGGTGCTCTATCCACTGCGCCACCTAGCTTCCCCTCATACTTATGTTTTGCAAAGAATAAGTTTTAATTAAAAGTAAAAGACATTTAGGCTGAGAATCTGATTAGAAATTGGAGACATCTGTAGGGTCTGAGTCAGAACCAATTAAGATCAAGTTAAAGCTTATGCTGAGAGATAGAATAGGAGAGTTAGGGGTACTGTTAAAATTATATTAAGGTAAAGTTTAGGTTTATGGTGAGGAGTAAAAAGGATGGTTAGGGTATGGTTAAGATTCAAATTTAGGTTTAATATTTGACCAAATAGATGTATAGGAGGCTGAAAATCTGAACTGGAGGCAGAGGGGAAGTAGGAGTCATAGGAAATAATTAAACTTTATCATTTAAATGCTTTTTAGGAAGCACAGGTAGGTTTTGGATTAGGATTAGGGATATTGTTTGAGAGGGTTTTAAATTTAGGGTAAGTGTCAAGGTTAGTTTAAGAGAGCTGGTTTCTTTTTCAGAGGCGAAGGTAGAATAAGAGGTGCATTCAGAAAGTTAGACTGAAATTCTACTTAGAAATCAAAGACATGGGAGCCAAGATGGCAGAGAGCAGATACGACTCTCTGTAACCTTCCCCTCAAACCAACAGCAGATTAAGCCTCTAAACTGGTTTTGAAGTCAAAGAATTCACAAATATTTGGAGTACAACACATTTCTAGATTAAGATACCCTAGAAAAACTTCAGAAGAGGTATGTTTCAATTGGGCAGGGGACTGTCTGCCAAATCCAGAAAGCAGCACAGGGAGACCAGGGCAGGGAGCTGGAGGGGAGAGTCAGAGAACTGTGGTTTCAATGCACTTGGGAATCTTCTGTGAGCCTCGTGGGCCAATCTGTCCTGATTGTAAGCAGGTGGTTTGGCAGATCTGCCTTTTGTGGGGAGTAGATTGTGAACCACTGAACCCCTGATAAGCACAGGACCTAGCTGCCATTACACAGCACCCTAAAGCAATCAATCAATCAGCAGAACTGCCCCAGGGCAAATTAAAGCAGCTGTCCCTCCTTTGCTTTGAACAGACCTCAAGCCTTAAAAAATGAATAAAAAACCAAAAAGAATTCTCACCATAGACAGCTTTTATGGAAAGAGAGAACCGACCTCAAATGCTGAGGTAAAGCAACTCCAGAAAAAGCCCCAAAGGGAGACATGAGCTGGTCACTATCTCACAAGGCTTTCTTTGAAGACTGCATAAAGGATTTTAAAAGAGAGAAAATATGGGAAAATGAAATGAGATCCTTGCAAAAAAGAATGGAAAAAGAATGAAAGAATGCAATGAATAAAAAAATTTAATTGGTCAGTTGCAAAAGGAGCTAAAAAATGTAACTGAAGAAAATAATACACTAAAAATTAGAATTGAACAAATGGAAGTGAATAACTCAATAAGACTTCAAGAATCAAACAAAAGAATCAGAGACAAAATTCAATTTATTACCAGAATAATTTTTTTGTTACACACAAATAGGGTTAATATTAGGACTAGTGATAATGTTTGAGTAGGAGTATTAATGAGTTATTAAGGTGGGTTTTTAGGGTTCAAGTTTAGTTTAGGAGGGATAGTGTCTTATTCTGAGGCAAAGTTGAAGTAGGAGGTACATCCCGAAGGTTAGGCTGAGAGTCTGACTAAAAATTGGAGACAACTGTAATGTTTGAGTTATAAAATGGAATGGTTAGGGTATTGTTGAGGTTAGCATTTATGTTTAATATTTGACCATTCAAATTTTAGGAGGCTGGAAGTCTGAGGTGGAGGCAGAAAAGGAGTAGGTGTCAGAGATAGTGATTGAGGTTTATTATTAGAATGCTTGTTAGGAAGCACATGAAGGAATAAGATTAGGGATTAGCTGTGAGTATATTTTTAAAAAGTTATGAGGAGTAGATATGAAGGTTAGGCTAGGAGTAAAGGCTAGTAGGAATAGTATTTTATTTAGAGGTAAAGGTGGAGTAGGAAGCATCCAGAGACTTCAGCTTAGAGTCTGATTAGAAACAAAGACAGCTGTAGGGTCTCAGTAAGAACCAATTATAGACAAGTAAGGCTTATGATGAGGGATCAAATATCAGGTTTAGGGTACTATTTAATATTTATCTTAAATTATCTTAAATATTAGATAAATATTAAGTAATATTTATTTAAGATGATATATGAAGCTGAGAATTTGATTTGGAGGAGGAGGTGCAGCAGAGGTTAGAGTTAGAGGTTTCTTAGAAGAATGCCTGTTAGAAGACATAGATAAGATTACCATTAGCAATAGGGATCATGTTTGAGTAGGAGTGTTAAAGAATTTTTAGGATTGACTTATAGGATTTGTCTCAGTCAAGGAAAGTTTAGGAGAACTAGTATCAAATTCAGTGGTAAACCTGGAACAAGAAGCACATTTATAGATTTAGGTTGAAAGTTTGATTAGAAATTGGAGATTCTTGTAATGTCTGAGTCAAAACAAATTACCTCAAGTTAAGTTTTATGGTGAGGAGTACAATAAGACGGTAATGATAATGTTAAGATTAGATTTTAGGTTCAATATTTGATCAGGTAGATATATATGAGACAGAGAGTTTAATTTGGAGGAGGAAGTGAGGTAGGAGTCAGAGTCAGCACCTGAACTTTATTACCTGAATGCTTTTAAGGAGGCACTACTAAATTTAGGATTAAGGTTAAGGATAATGTTCAAGTGAGATGATGTTTAAGGAATTATTTGGGTTGGTTTTTAAGGTTAATCTAAGATTCAAAATTATTTTAACCCTAAATTCGCGCTTATATTATTAAAACAAAGATGACTTAGGAGGCACATTTAGAAGGTTGAGCAAAGAGTCTAATTAGAAATTGGAGACTTGTGTAGAGTCAGAATTAAAGTTAAATTCAAGCTAATGGTCAGGTATAGAATGGGATGGTTAGGATACTGTTAAGATTAGACTTTTGATTTAACATTGGCCAAGCAGATGTATAGGATGCTGAGTTCTGAGTTAGATCCAGAGGAGAAGTAGGAGTAAGAGAGAGCTATTGAGTTTTATTAGAATTTTTTTTGGAAGCACTGTTAAAGTTGGGATTAGTATTAGGAATAATGTTTGAGTCATAGTGTTAAGGAGTTTTTAGTGTTGGATATTAAGCTTAGAATAGGAGTCAAGATTAGTTTAGGAGGGTGAGAGTGTTATATGTAGGCAATTATGGAGCAGGAGATGTATCCAAATGATTAGGCTGAGAGTATGATTAGAAATTGGAGATACATGTAGAATTTCAGACGGAACAAATTAAGGCCAAGGGCAAGTTCTATGTGTGGGGTAAAATGGGACTGCTAAAATCAGAATTTTAAGCAAATATTAGGCCCAGGTTACATAAACATTTAGTCTGAGTTGGAGAAGGAGGTGAAGTAGCAGTCAGAAGCAGCAATTAGGATGTTGGTTAAAATTAGCATTAGTATTAGGAATAATATTTGAGAAAGCGTATTAAGGAGTTATTAGGGTTAGTTAGTAAAATTAGTCTATGATACAGTTAATTTAGATGGGCTAATGTCAATTTAGAAGGAGCCAGTGTCAACAATTGAGGTTTATTACCAGAATTCCTGTTAGGAGGCACAGGTAGGGCTGGGATTAGGATTAGGGATATTTGAGTGGGAGTGTTAATGAATTGTAGGGTTGGTTTTAAGGCTGGTCTAGTACTTAAGGAAAATTTAGGGTAGCTAGTTTCTTATTCTGGAGCAAAGTTGGAATAAAAGGAGCATTTAGAAGGTTGGACTTAGAATTTATTTAGAAATTGGAGAAATTTATAGAGTCTGAGTCAGAACCAATTAAGATCAAAGTCCAGTTTATTGTGATGGGAAGAATATAGTCGATAAGGTAGTTCAGATGAGAATTTAAGGTTAATATTTGAATCAGCAGAAATATAGGAGACTGAAAGTCTAAATTCAGGCAGAGGGGAAGGAAAAGTCAGGGAACAATTAAGATTTATTATCAAAAAGCTAATATGTAAAGTTAAGATTAGGATTAGGGATAATATTTAAGTGAAATTGTTACACAGTGATTAAGGTAGTTTTTAAAGTTAGTCTATATATCCAGGTTAGTTTAGGAGTGCTAGTATTTTATTTCAAGCCAAGGGTGAAGTAGGAATCATATCCATATGGATAGGTTGAGAGTGTGATTAGAAAGAAGAGACACCTTTAAGATTTGAGTCAGAAACAAGGTCAAATTCAGACATTGTAAAGAGGAGAATGAAACTGGTAGGGTACTGTTAAGACTCATTTTAGGTTAATATTTAGGCAAAGCTAGGTATAAGTAGCAAGGAGTCTTAGTTGGTGTTGGAAGTGAAGGAAAAGTCAGAGGCATGAATTAAAATTTATTATCAGAATGCTTTTATGGAGGCACAAGTAGGGTTAGTATTAAGATTAGGGACAATGTCTCAATAGGTGTATAAAGGAGTTATTAGGATTAGCAAAGAGAATATCACCAGGATAACACACCATGACAATTTGGATTTATACCAGGAATGCAAGGATAGCTCAATGTTAGGAAAACTATTAGCATAATTGATTATATTAATAATCAAACTAACAGAAATCATATAATCATCTCAATAAATGCAAAAAAAGCATTTGATGAAGTCCAACACCCATTACTATTAAGAATACTAGGGGCAACTAGGTGGCACAATGGATAGAGCACAAACCCAGAAGTCAGGAGGACCTGAGTTCAAATCTGACCTCATATACTTAACACTTTCTGGCTATGTGACCCTGGGCAAGTCACTTAACCCCAATTACCTCAGGGGGGAAAACACCAGAGAGCATAGAAATTAATGGAATTTTCCTTAAAATAATCAATAGCACCTACTTAAAACCATCAACAAGCATCATATGTAATGGGGATAAACTAGAACAATTCCCAATAAGGTCGGGATGAAACCAGGTTGCCTCCTAACACCATTACTATTCAATATTTTATTATAAATGTTAGCTTTAGCAATAAGAGGAGAAAAAGAAGTTAAAGTAATTAAGTAGGTAATGAGGAAACCAAATTATTACTCTTTGTAGATGATATGATAGTATACTTAGAAGAATCTTAGAGAATCAACTAAAAATTACTAGAAACAATTCAAAATTTAAGCAAAGTTTCAAGATTCAAAATAAATACACATAAATCATTAGCATTTCAGTATGTCAACAACAAAGTCCAGCAGCAAGAGATATAAAGAGAAATTCCATTAAAAATAACTGTAGATAATATAAAATATTTGGGAGTCTAACTGCCTAAGCAAAGTCAGGAACTATATGAACACAATTACAAAACACTTCCCACACAAATAAAGTCAGATCTATTCAATTGGAAAATTATCAAATTAGCTCATGGCTGAGCTAATATAATAAAAATTATAATACTACCTAAATTAATCTATTTATTCAGCACCATACAAATCAAACTGACAAGAAATTATTTTACAAAGCTAGAAAAAATAATAACAAAGTTCATGTGGAAGAACAAAAGGTCAAGAATTTCTTTTTTTTTTAATTAAAGCTTTTTATTTGCAAAACATGTGCATGGGTAATTTTTCATCATTGACCCTTGCAAAGCTTCCTGTTACAAATTTTTCCCTCCTTCCCCCCACCTCCTCCCCTAGATGGCAGGAAGTCTAATACATGTTAATTATGTTAAAATACTTGACAAATTGAATTTGTGTATACATATTTATGCAGTTATCTTTCTATACAAGAAAAATCGGATCTGTAAGGAAAAAAAAATCTGAAAAGGAAAACATAATGCAAGCAAACATCAATAGAGAGCATGAAAATGCCATGTTATGGTCCACCCTCAGATCCCACGAGCCTCTCCCTGGGTGTATTTGGCTTTCTTCATCACTGAACAACTGGAACTGGTTTGAAATATCTCATTGTTGAAGAGAGCCATGTCCATCAGAATTGATCATCATATAGTCTTGTTGTTGCCATGTATATTGATCTCCTGGTTCTGCTCATTTCACTTGGCATCAGTTCAGGCAAGTTTCTCCAGGCCTCTTTGAAATCATCCTGCTGGTCATTTCTTACAGAACAATAGTATTCCATGACATTCATATATCATAGTTTATTCAGCCATTCTCCAATTAATGGGCATACATTCATTTTCCAGTTTCTAACCACTACAAAAAAAGGCTGCCACAAACATTAAAAGGTCAAGAATTTCAAGGGAATTTATGAAAAATGCAAATGAAGGTGGTCTAACTGTACCAGATTTAAAAGTATATTATAAAGCAGCAGTCATCAAAACCATTTGGTAGAGACTAAAAAATAGAGTAGTTAATCAATGGAATAGGTTTGGTTCACAAGACACAATGTCAATGATTATAGTAATCTAGGGTTTGACAAACCCAAAGACCCCAGCTTCTGGGATAAGAACTCACTGTTTGAAAAAAGTGCTAGGAAAATTAGAAAATCGTATGGCAGAAACTAAGAGTTGGCTAATACCTAACACACTATACCAAGATAAGGTTGAAATGGGTTCATGATTTAGACATGAAGAGTGATACTATGAGCAAATTAGAAGAACAAAGGATAGTCTACTTTTTAGATCTGTGGAGAAGAAAGGAATTTATATCCAAAGAAGAACTAGACTACATTATGAAATGCAAAATGGATAATTTTGATTACATTAAATTAAA
>JAJPUD010021883.1:10082-22349 GCA_023553655.1 Myrmecobius fasciatus | reverse complement strand
TCTGCCTTTGTGGCTTCATCTGGGATTGTTTTCATAATGTCAGGATCTGGGGACTGTTCTATTTTTTCTCCGTAAAAGCTTTCTATGGTGAGAGCTCTCTTCTGCTTCTTGCTCATGATTTAAAGTTGGGATATTGGTCAAAAGCCGAGAAAACTGCAACAATCTGTATTTGCCCTGGGGCAGTTTGCCGAGTTGACTTCCGGTCTGAGGCTGGTCGGGCTAGATTCGCACTAGGACCACGTTTTCAGCTGTTCTCGATCCACCCCCTTCCAAAGGCAGATCTGCCAAAGCACCTGCCCGCAAGCAGAGCAAAGTGGCCCAGGCGTCTCCCAGGGGCTTCCTGGGTGCCCAAAATCCACCCCTCTATCGCAGCCCTGAGTTCCGCCCCGGCTGGAGTCGGATTGCGACCAGCGGCCGATTTCCCCTGAGGCTAACCTTCTCTGGAGTTCTTTCAAGGTAGATCTTTTATAGAAGTGTGTTGTAGTCCAAATGCTTGGCGGGGCCCTCACTCAGAAACCAGTTGGAAGGCTTACTTTGTCTGGGTTTGAGGGAATGTCGGAGGAGTTTACAGAGAAAGCTGTCCGCAGTTCGCCATCTTGGCTCCGCCCCCCCCTTCTTTCTTAATGTTACTATTGTAGTTAAGTATACCATCATTCTTCCAGTCGCTGAAGTTTGCAACCTCAATGTCAATCCTCTCAAATCATTTATCAAATCCTGTCAATTCTCTCTAATCGCATGGTCACCACCTTAGTTTGGGGTCTCCTCAGCTATTACCTAGACTACTGCAATAATCTCCTAATTGGTCTCCCTGTTTTCAGTCCCTTCTCTTTCTTACCCATTATCTCATAATAGCCAAATTGCTATAATTAAAGTGCAGATCTAACCATATATGTCACTCCCCTGTTCAAAAAGCTCTGATGACTCTTGTTTATAACATAAAATGCAAATTCCTTTGCTTGGAATTTAAAACCCTTTACAATATCAATCCAGCCTACTTTGCCAGCCTATCCATTGCTCACTTTCATTCCCTCAACACTCTGGTCAAACTAGTTTCCTTGCCATTTTTTGTACAGAGCATTCCTTCTCTATGCCTGAAATGTTCTCCCTTCTCATCCCTGCCTCCTACCTTCTTTTAATTCCTAGCTAAAGTTCTATCTTCTGCAAGAAGCCTTTCCCAATCCATAATCCTAGCGCCTTCCAATTTATTTCCAATTTATCATCTATATATTGTTTGTCAATGTCATAGTTATTTGCATATTGTCTCCTCCATTAAACTGGAAGATCTTTGAGGACCTGGTTTTTGCCTTTCTTTGTATCCCCAAAGATTAGCATAGTGCCTGGCATAGATTGGATGCTAGTTAACTGACTGGAAACCTCCTATACAAGGCTTTTCCTGGTTTTCCCAGTTACTAAAGCAATCGCTCCATCAAGTTAATTTGCACTTACTTATATGTATATGTGCTATTTTTTTTTGATAGAGTCCTTGAGGACAGTGACTTTCCTTTTTCTCTCTGCATCCCTAGAATTTAGCACAGTGATTGCACTTTATCAATACTCATTAACTGAATGACTCTTTACAACCAAACTAATCATTTTTCCCTATTTAACCCTCAACCTCTTGTGAAAAAAGCTGCCCTTCTTGACTTCCATATTTCTATCAATGGCACTACCATTTTCTTAGTCACTCCATGAAAACTAATATTCATTATTTTCCTCTCTCTTGCTCCCCATACTCAAATCAGTTGCCAAATACTGATGATTCCTCCTCCTCTGATTGTTATTACATTATCATTTTTTTATTCTCACCACTTATAGCTCAAGTTCTCATTAGCTCTTAACTCAACTATTGGAACAGCTGCCTAAATAGCCTCCTGGATGATTTCAGAGAGGCCTGGAGAGACTTACATAAACTGATGATAAGTGAAGTAAGTAGAACCAAGAGAACATTGTACACAGCAACAGGAAGATGATTAATTCTGACAAGCATGGCTCTTTTTAACAGCGAGGTGATTTGGGCCAGTTCCAATGGTCTTGTGATAAAAAGAGCCATCTGCACCCAGAGAGAGGACTGTGGGAACTAAATGTGGATCACAATATAGTATTTTCACTTTTTTGTTGTTGTTTGCTTGTATTTTGTTTTCTTTTTCATTTTTTTCCTTTTTGATCTGATTTTCCTTATACAGTATGATAATTGTGGAAATATGTATAGAAGAATTGCATATATTTAACATATATTGTATCACTTGCCATCTAGGGGAGGAGGAAGGGGGGGAAGAGAACATAAGGTTTTGCAAGGGTAAATGTTGAAAGTTATCTATTCATATGTTTTGAAAATAAAAAGCTTTAATAAGATAAATAAATAAAAGAATAAAGGGGGGAAATAATAAATAAATAGTCTCCTGGACTCTATTCTTTCTCATTTTTAATCCACTTTATATACCCTGGCCAGATTAATCTCCCTACCACTATTCCCCAACATGAACCTTCATGGCCAGATGAACCTCTCTCCATCATTTTCTTTTCTATGAGATTTCCTTACTCTATAGCCATTAATTACTTCTCATTGCCCACAGGACTTTATCTCAACTCCATATCACCATAATCTATTTTCTTAACCTTTCCTTCCACTATTCCCCAACATGAACTCCAGCCAAACTGGAGTGTGGCATAATGGGAAGATCACTGACCAACCATTAAAAGCACTAGCATTCTAGTCCCAATTCTTTTATCAAGTTGCTGAATGACCCTGGGAGAATTACAAAATCATTCTAGACCTCAGATTTCCACATGAATGTTTAGGGAGTTGCACTTTTAGAACTGTTTAAAAGTAGAATGGGTTTCCTTAGGAGGGAGTGGGCATTCCTTCAAAGGAAAAGTTCTTTTCAAACAGAGACTAAAAGACCATTGGTTAAACATTCTGCCAGAAAGAAGACATCTGAGGCCGCTGAGTGGCACAGTGAATAAAGCACTGAACTTGGAATCAAATAAAATGAATCTTCTCAGACACTTACTGTGTGACCCTAGGCAAACCATTCCTCAGTTTCCTCATCTGTCAAAGGAGATGAAGAAGGAAATGGAAAACTAATACAGAATCTTTGTCATGAAATTCCCAAATAAGGCCACAAAGAGTTGAACATGATTGAAACAACCAAACAACAAAAAATTCTAACATTTTGTAATGTTATGGTCTTCTCACCTTCCTCTAAACACAGCTTACACATTCCCAACTCAGGGCTTTATATGCTCTGTTGCCCTCACTGGGGATATTCTTTGTTCCTTTTTTATCTTTTTCATTCTCCAAGGTTTAGATTAAGTCACAAAACTAAGAAGCAAAATTGATTTTGTGCCCAAAAGGAGCTTATTAATAAAGTTTATATCGTTCTTTTCATATATTCATAATAACTTTGAGATATAGGTACTTGGGATGGCTAAGTGGTACAGTGAACCACATGGGCAACCCTGAAACCAGTAGGACACAAGTCCAAATTTGGCTTCAGACACTAGCTGTATGGCCCTAAGCAAGACACTCCGAAGAAGTAGATAATATTTTTATGCTTATTTTACAGATGAGGAAACTGAGTTTAAAAGAGGGGTAAATGACTTGACCAATTTCATACAGATTGTAAATGTATGAAACAAGATTCAGCTTCAAGACTTCTGGACTACAAGTACACTAATACAATTTACCTATTTTACATGTGCAGAAACTAGAATTCAAAGAAGTTAAAAACAAAAACAAAAACAAAAACAACCCTGACCAATGTGACATAGGTAATAAGCAACAGAATCTGAGTTTGAACTCAGATTGTTAAAGTCCAAATTCAACTTCCCTCATACTAAGCCATCCGATATTTCGAATGCTCCAACTTGCAGGCAGTTTCCTCCTCTGATATAGACTTCCTCATCTGTGTAATGGGGATAAGAATACTTAATTACACTACTCTGCTCTGCTCATCTCACAGGATTGCCAGCATCAAATGTGATCGTGGGTGTGCATTTGTAAGTTCTCAAGTGCTAGACAGATGTCAGGTGGTATTATGGTTATTGCTTCCCAAGTGCTCTGAACACATCCCCTACAGCAACTATCACAGCGGGGGCAGGAGGGATGGGGATGGCCCAGTGGGTGACCTGCACACTAGCTTCTCCTCATAATAGTCATATGGAACAGACTGTATTTTCCTATCTAGTTGATGAGATAGACTGTCATGTAAGGCAGAACCAATAGCCTTACTGAAATCAAGATCGATGACATCTCTCTCTTTTCCCTGGTCTATGAAACCTGTCACTCTATCATAAGAAAGGAAATTAAATTGGCTTGGCACAATTCACTCTTCCCAAAACCAAATTGGCTGCGTGCTACTTGGTATTTATATTTCCAGGTAATGGTTAGTAGATTTATACTGAAATTCCCTGGGTATGCATGTAAACACTGTCCAATTGATGATTGCTATGAAACATCCTGTTTTCAAAGCGTGATGTCACATGAAAGGTAACCAGAGATGCAGATAAGAATGCTGGCCTGGGAAGAAAAAGACCTGGGTTCTACCCTGATGAGTGACTTCAGGCAACTTTCTATTTCTTCTTTGAGCCTTGGTTTATTCTTATGCAAAAGGTTGAAGGAGAGAAGGGGAAGGACTTTCCACTGCCCCACAGAATTGCTTAAAATAAACCTCTCTGTCTCATTCCCCAGTATGCGATTTTGTTCAGAAAAGTAAATAGTTAAAAAAATATATCTATTTTTTTGAAGAGGAACAAAAATAAACTGTAGACAGTAGTGGTATATATGTATATATAGGATATATATATATACACATATAGAGCATATTGTTGTTAATCCTTCATTCTTGAAAAAGTCCATGATATCAGGAAGGTGATGCTATGAAACACAAGTGAATTGTATTTAAGTGAGTTAGGGCTGTGCAAGATCACCTACCTCACTTCACCCTCCAGAGTCATCTGGATCCAGTGGCAAGATATAGATCAAGATGACTGGACATAGCCTTGGAGGCAATAAGAGGGTTTGGCCTTTTTAAGCTAAGGTCTTTAACAGGTCTCAATTTGACTGAGGTTGCTCCCATTCAGTGACCGAGGTTAGATGGCAACTGAGGCAAAGAATCTCCTCTTTCACCTAATCAAAAAAAAAAGTCTAAATTTATTTTATCAATGGTACATATATACATATATACCTATATGTGTATATATATACATATATACCATATATATGACAAATTTATATCTATTTTATAAATTATTAAATGTTTTGTTATATACATAATAAAAGTACAAGTATGCAGTTTAGATTCAGTTCAATTCAAACACCATTCTCCATTAGATAAATGAACAAAAGAACATTCATAAATGAGCAGTTTTTTAAATAAGAAATTCAAATTATTAACAACCATTTGAAAAATGCTTCAAATAAGTAACAGAAGTACAAATTAAATCGACTCTCAGGTTCCATTTCACACTCAACAAGTTGGCAAAGACAAATGACAAATGTTGGGAAGGCTATAAGAAACATGTATATTAATGTATTGTTGATGGAACTATTAATTAGTACAACTATTTTGAAAAGCTATTTTGAGCTATATCTGAACAGTTACTACATTTTCCTTTGGTCCCTTTGGAGCTATACTGAGTTTGCTGGGGTCTCAACATAGAAAGACCTTAGCATTGGCAGACAAAGCAGAGACAAGCCCCACTAAGCAAGACTGTTCAGAGATCCCTTCCTTGAGATACTTCTTCCCTGACATTTTTTTGAGTTGATGATTCTATCTGCTTTTTCCTTTAAGCCTCAGGGCCTTTCCCTGTCTTCCCAGATTCCTTGTGGTTCTATAGTGACATATGCTGGCTTTTTAATTTCCCCAGGGGAAGTGAGGCTTTTCTATTCTGTCCATTTGATAGGCCACTTGTAGAGTGACTAAGTTGGCAGGAGGAAATGTCAAAAAGTGAGCAAAACCAAACCAAAACAAATAGCTCTATAACTCTCACCTCTTCTGGGGTGGGGGGAGGGGAGGCTTCTCAGGGATTGCTTAGGCAGCAACTGCTTAGAAGATGCTTACAAGGAGTTTCTTCCTCACAGAAACTTAGGCTGTTATTCATGGGTACTTTGAAACTCAAATGTGATATTAGATATAAACACTTTGCAAATCTTAAAGAACTATATAAATTTCAGTTATTATTATTTGCTGTTATTATTAACCTATAATATGGTGATCACTACTCCTGCTGAGCTCAATCAGACTCTTGAAAAGCACAAACAATAAAAAAGGTACATACTTTTAAATTTATTCTGCATCATGAATACTGTCTTAAGTTTAGACAATCAACAAAACAATAATTCAAGTCCTGATTTGTAGTTTGCTGATTTCTGAGGTGCAGATTTTTTACAGTGAAAATTTAACAATTAGCTCTCACAAAGTAGTTAGAGATAATTCTGCCACTGCCTAATTGATGTCCCCCTTTTCTGTCCCCTATGTAGTACATATTTGTGCATTTCCAGATAAATTATTGGATTTCCTAACTATCCTTCTTTTGTTTTAATAAGTTTATAGCCTTAGAGCTAATATAGATTTAGAGGGACCTTTTAGGCCTTCCAGTCCCACCTTTTTATTTTATCATTGAGTAATCTGAGACTCAGGGACATTAAGAGATGCCAAGGTTGTTGTGAGAACCAATGAAATAACATATGTAAAGTGCTTAGCAAATATCAGATATTAGTCAATCAATAAGCATTTATTGCCTACTATGTGCCAGAGACTGTGCCAAATGCTTGTTTGTGGTTAAGTCATGTCCAGCTTTTTGTGACTCCATTTAGAGTTGTCTTGGTAAAGTTACTGGAACTGTTTGTCGTTACCTTCTCTAACTCTTTTTACAAATGAGGAAACTGAGGTAAAAGAATGAAGTGACTTAGGAGCCAAGATGGCAGAATAAAGGCAAGAATGAAGTCTAAGATCATATAGCTAGTAAGCATCTGAAATCACATTTGAACTCTGGAAGATGAGGCTGACTCCAGGGCAGGTGCTCTGTGCACTATGGCACCATCTACCTGTCCTATGTTAGATTGATTGTTGCTCTTCATTTTTGAAGAGGACCAAAATGGCATCACTATGTTAGAGTTGAATAACAGTGTGTCCAACTGTGGCTGATCAGACTAATATGAGCTCAGAATGCTCGGGTCAGACACAATTAGTCCCTATGATCATTTGGGGTAGATAGTCTACTTTGCTTATCACACATTCCTTCTGGGCTAATCTAATTCCATTTTGTTTATAGAACACAGAACCTTCTCTGATGAGGGCACGCCATGCTGGGCGGCCTTATGCCAGTGTCTCCGTTGTCATACAATTGATTCTAAAGTTCTTAAGAGATACCTTAAGAGTGTCTTTGCATTGCTTTTTCTGACTACCAGGTGAGTGCTTACTCTATAAATCCATATATGAAACCATCAGTTACAACAAATGGTGAAATTTTGTGGATAAATTATCTTGCTTTGACAATATACAATATATTAATCAATGAAATTGATACATTTGTTGCTAGAGCTAACTCAGTGTTTGGGAAGCTGCAAAGAAAATGTGGGAGAGGAGAATTATTAAGACTGACCATCAAACTAAAGGTCTACAGAGCCATTGCACTGGCCTCATTGTATACAATGGACAGTATACAAGCTCCATGCCAGGAAACTGAATCATTTCCATTTGAATTGTCTTAGGGAAGATTCTGAAGATCATCTGACAGAACAAGATACCAAATATTGAAGTCCTTTCTTGAACTAAACCACCAAGCATTCCAACTCTATCAGACAGAGCATAACTCTTTTGGGCTGGCCACTTTGTTGCTTGTTCAGTATACTACTTTGGATACTTTGTGGCAACAGACCTGCACTGTGTTAAGTGCTGAAAATACAAAAAGAAACTGGATAGTCCTTGCCCTCAAGAAGCTTACCATCTAATGAAGAAGACATCAAATAAACAAATATATAACAAGCTAAAGATAAGGCAATTAAAACATAATAAAGAGAGGAAAAAACATTCACATTAAGAGGACTTGGGAAGATGAGATTTTCATTGAGATTTAAAGGAAGCCAGAAGGAGGAGATGAGAAGGGGGAACTTCATTGGAATAGGGAACAGCCAAAGAGATAATAATAATAGCTACCATTTATATAGCTCTTATTATGTGCTAAGCACTATGCTAAGAACTTTATAATTATTATCTCATGTGGTCCTCACAACAGAACTGGAAATAGGTGCTACTGTTATCCCCATTTTGTAGATGAAAAAGTACCTTGTCCAGGGTCATATATTTAGTGTCTGAGACTGGATTTGAACTCAGGTCTTTCTGGCTCCAGACCTAGCACGCTATGTGCTATACCACCTACCTGCTCAGAGAAAATTTCTTCCCAGTTGCCCAAAAAAAAAAAAAAAAATGTCCCAAGCTAAGAGTGACTTGGCCTTGAGAATGAGGAAGTCTTGTAAGGGGATGTAAAAAGACTGGAAAAGTCTTGATTATAAAGAGTTTTGAATGCCAAAGGGAGAATTTTGTATAACCATGGTTTTTATTATTATTATTGCCCAGTGACACATATAACCTGAGGTTATATGGAGGCAAGATTTGAATTCAAATGTTTCTGACTCCAAGCTTAACATTCTATCTACTTTGCCAATACCTTTTTCCAGATCTATCTCACTCCCTCATTGCCTTATTCCACTACCTCAGTCTCACTCCATGGATGATCTAATCTCTATTGTCCCACCTCCAACATAAATACTATTCACATATCAATTAAGGTTCAGCCTAGGACACAGTGGGTTCTATTACAGTGGCATGAGAGTTATGGTCAATACAGTATTTCCAGGATCTAATTGATCGACCCAGCTAACAACATTTTCTGGATCTGATTAGGGAAAGTCCCCTCCAATAATCTTGCATAATAAATGGTTTCTCTTATCCTGGTTGAAGGCTAATGGATTTATAATGGGGAAAAATAGCACAAGGAAGAAAGTTGTTTGTCTTTAAAGCTCCCTAGAAATAAAATTTACCTTCTGACTCCTGACTTTACCTCTGATCAGAAGACCCCACCAAACATGGAAACCAAGACAACTCTCAAAAAGCTGCATGTGGCTACTACTTTCCACCTGTACTTCCTGGTTCATACAATTTGTTCTATGTTGATTTTTCAGAGAGACCAAGTCTTCTGTGATCATACTTTCCATAATTAGGGATTTTTGTGCAAAGGGAAAATAACACAAAATGTATTGATTAAGGGAAAGGAGTGGGGGGGATGGAGGAGAGAATTCTGGGAGAGGGGTTGTAAAAGCCAGAAACAAAAGTGCTCATATTTAATGGACAAGTCTTGTTTATGTGATGAGAAAAGAGAAAACTTTAGGACCTAACTCAGAACTTTTGGTACTCAGATGGCTGCCTTACTTGGGTATGCTTCCCTATCAGATGCCTGATTTTCCAAAGTCAACTGCTGTTCCTTGTACAGGAGTGGTAGCAAATCAACAGGGCCTGAACTTTTTTGCCCTATGCTGGGACAGATTGTGTTGGAGTTTCATTGCTGTTGTTGTTCAGTTATTTCAGTCATGTCCATTTAGGGCTTTCTTGGCATTTGGGATTTTTTTGGAAAAGATGATAAAGTGGATGTTATTTCCTTCTCAAATCATTTTGCAGTTGAGGAAACTGAGGCAAACAAGGTTAAGTAACTTGTGGGGGTCACCCAACTAGGAAGTGTCTCAGTTCAAATCCGAACACCAGAAGATGTTCAAGTCTGGCACTTTATCCACTGTACCATTGAGCTATCCAACAGATTGTGTAAAGCTGATTAACACCATGTTATAGATGTTACTGTTAGGGTTTGACTTAGGCCCACAATGATAGAATTGCAGAAGACTGCTAATCTGGCTACATTTCTGACAGCCCTCCCATAGCCTGTGGGTTCTGCTCCTGGTAGGGCCAGACCCTGCCCTTCTAAACAGATAAAAATGCAGCATCCATTCCCCTGGGCTAGTTACATGTACTCTGTTTCCCCCATGCATGTCTACTGGGATTGGGGAAATACTCCTGGGGCCAGACTTCTGTCCTCTTCAGAGAATTATAGCTCACAGTTTGGGGATGAGAGTTTAAACTCTTTAAATTGATGCAACCCCAAAGACTGCACAATTACATACATTTGCCCATGTTCAGCTAGATGGTGCAGTAGATAGAGCATCAGGCCTAGAGTTCAAATCCACCCTCAGGGACTAGCTGTATGATCTTGGACAGGTCATTTAACCCAATTTCTTCAGTTTCCTTATTTGTAAAAATAAGGCATAATAGTAGCTCCTACCTCCCAGCATTGTTGGGAAAATTAAAGGAGATAATAATCATGTAAGGTACTTAATACAGTACTTGTATAAAGGTTATTCCTAATTCCAGAAAGGTCTCTGAGCTTTCATTATCCTGTCAAGTGCCTCCTCCAGTGAGAGGAAGAGAACAAACATTTCTCAAGTACCTACTATGTGACAGCCTACTAAGCACTTTACAAATTTTATCTCATTTGATCTTCATAACAATCCTGAGAAGTAGTTGCTATTATTATCCTCATTTTTATTGCTGAGAAAACTGAGGCAGAGGTTAAGTGACTTGCCTAGAGTTACACAGATCATAAATGTCAGGCTGGATTTAAATTCAAGTCTTCCTGACTCCAAACCCAACATCACCTGGCTGCCCTAAAAAAAAAAAAAAAAAAAAAAAAAAAACACCCACACACAGAAAAATAATAACAATATAAAATTTAGTTACTTCAGCATAGTTGTTAGACAATATTAATTCCAGAAATCTCCTGGTTAGCATTCTCTCAATGGCTAAGTCCATAAACAATGGAACCTGCATCACCATTTCTAAAAAGCAATTAAAAAACACAATATTTTATGAAAATATGATTCCCTGAAAGCTAGTAAGGCCCTTCTTTCAGGAGGCCTCCCCCAGGGCAATTGGTTGGTGTTAATCCAATGAACCTAGGCAGTATCTGGGAAATTTAAAGCACAAGGAGATTTCTGATGGCTGGAACTATTCTTCCTAAAGATAACTTGCCTTGGACTGAGTCTTAAAGAATAATTTGAAGGAGCTATTTTGTCAAAGGGACTGAATCTAATCTGACTATAAGGTTCAGGAAAGAGAGAGGTTTGGCTTCTTTAAAAAATAAATTCTATTCAAAAGAGACTAAAATGCTAAAACCATTAGACATATAGAACCACACAATCATATGCTAATACCATTTTCATGTCAGAAGGAAAAATAAATTAGGGAAGTGAATAGGTTGGTAGTAGGGATTAACAACTCTGTTGGACACCCAGGTAAATATTCCTTGGCTGGATTAAGGACTATCCAAATTTTCTTTGTGAGGTATTTTGTAAGGGAACATCTGGGAGATGCAACCAAGGCTGAAAGGGAGGAAGTCACCTGTAGCATGATTTTTTTTCCTGCAGAAGTGATTTTAAAAAATAAAAGAGTAATTAGCACACAAGGGAAAATAGCTAAAAGGAGGTTTCAGTGTTAAAATTGGAAGTTGCAGGGGATTTTCAAAAGTTAAAAGGCTTTCTGATAGTTGTTATATAAAATCAAAAAGGTTCTGCACAAACCTAATAAAGCTAAGATTAAAAGGGAAAGAATTAACTAGGAAAAAAGTCTTTACAGCAACTTTCTCTAAGCAAGGTCTCATTTACAAGATATGTAAAGAACAGATTCAAATTTATTAGGAAAAAAACCATTCATTCTCCAACAAATAAATGATAAATAATATTCCCAAATGATAAACTGGTAAATGATAGTTTCATATCTAAGGATATGAATAAACAGTTCTTAAGGTAAGTAATGAAGGCTATTTATAACCATGAAAAATGTTCCAAATCACTAATTAGAGAAATGTAATTAAAGCAATTCTGAGACTCCACAGCATACCCACCAGAGTGGCAAAGGTGACCCAAAAAAGGTAATGCTATATATATAGGAGAGGTTATGGGAAAATAATCCTATGAATTGTTATAATTATTCTGGAAACAATTTGGAATTTTTCCTCAAATTTACCAAACAGCTTTTCTCTTTAACCTGGCTATACCACTTCTAGGCCTATACCCCAAAGAAATCAGGGATGAAGGAAGAGATCTTTTAAGTATAAAAATATATATTGCAGTTCCTTCGTAGTGAAAAAAAAAACTAGACAAGAAGGAAGAAAAGAAGGTAGAGAGGTAGGAAGGAAGGAAGGAAGGAAGGAAGGAAGGAA